>JAKSZP010003011.1:0-89603 GCA_022478985.1 Massospora cicadina
TGAATGGACTTTATTTCCTCAAGAAGTCAAAAATTGTTTTATATGAATCCTAATGCCCAAAACTATTTTTTTGATTCTTTTTCTTTCATAGCAAATGATTCTATCTACATGGAAGTACAGACATTAATAAACCAGTAACCCCAGTCATTAGTGGAAAACTTCTGGTGAAAACCGCCACCTCAGTTTATGACAATTTTTCCTACATCCTATTCAAAGATCACAGAAAATTACATTTGGCCCAATAGTCCTCCATGTCACTCTAATGAGAGATGTAATGCTTTATCTACTATAGAATTAGCCCAAACTGAGAAAAACCAAATTATGCATCACAAGTTGGCAAATAAGGCCCCAAGCCAAAATCAGCCAATTTGTGACTATCATGAAGACATATTGCTCATTATTTAAAACTGTATATTCACCACATGTGGCATATCAGGACGATGCAGATGGTTCTTGACCAGTTTTCTTAAAAGAAAAGGCCAATTATTTAACTTTTGGAAGTTGTGGCTAAATTCAATTAAAAATAGCTTGTCAAGAAAGGCTATTCTGTCAGCTTCTGGCTATAATTGCACCTGTAATTGGGCAGGATCACTGATTGGAAACAAGAACTACTCTAATAACCATAAAATTCTATTATAGGTTGTGTGGTATAGAAAAAAAATATTTAAAAGAATGGAAAAATATATGTGGAAATATAAAGTAAAAAAATATAAATTAAGAAAATATGATAACTATAAATATAAAAACCTTAAATTTATTAAAACGAAAAAGGGCCAATTTCACAACCAAGAATTTTTATGTTTGTAAATGAGCCCAAACTGGTATAAAAATTCTCTCTAAAATAAGAAAAACCACCCAAATGGAAAAAGGAGTCCTTTTTGGATGATTGATGGAAAGTGATACATAATTTCCTTGTCCTTAGCCTGAACAGATTTAATTTTGGCTGCCCATAAGCCACTGGGCACAGAGGATTCATGAAGTCCATGGAACAACTCAAGCAGAATTTCATTAGAAAATGATGCATTTAGTTATCCACCAAACCTTGAGTTGCTGTAAAAAGTGTCAAGGTGAAAGACTTTCCAGGAAGTTACTTTGCACAATCTTGTTCATCCAAAAATTTTTTGGCACACCATTTCCGTAGAAATTGTAGGACGCCTCCCAATTTACAATGAAAAAGGTAAATATATTGTTGTGGCAATTAATCACCTCACTAAATGAACCAAAGCCAGATCCATCAAGGACATGAGAGCTTAAACTACCGCCATGTTTTTTCTTGGAGCAGGCCACTCATTAGCATGAATGACCACATATTCTATTAGGATAATGGCACAAACTTAAATGAAAATATTCTCCAGAAACTTATTGAGCTAATGGGGGTATGGGGAGTGCTTTCTACTCCATATCACATGTAAACTAAAAAAAGTGAATGAGTCAATGGAACACTTGTTGTATTCTTAGGAAATCAACTTCTCAGAAGCCCTCATAATGGAGTATATTTCTCAGTTTAGCCATATATACTTACAATATCTCATACCATTTGAACATAAAAATGTCTTAGTTCCAACTGTTTAAAGGTAAGCATCCAGCCTTGCCACCATTTCTATACACCATGCTTTAAGATCCCCAAGATTTGAACCATCCACAGTATGTTGAGCAGCTTGCTGAAAGTTTAATCAAACTGCAAGCCCAGGACTTTAATATTATTGTTAAACTCTGGAAGGCCCAACTTAAAAAAAACAAAAAAAATGGTACAACCTTCCCAAATTCGTTGAGGGTGATAAAGTATATTTTTTATTCTTACAGTTTGGGCTGAACTCACAAATTTAATAAAATTTGGAGTTGTCAATTCAATGTAATCCTAAAAACTTTAAAATTTACCTACACATTTAATGAGAAAGATCTAGGACACATACATAATAAAGTCCATGATAAATTCCTAAGGAAATAAAGTAAACTTGCCAATTAAGAAAGAAAAATAAAACTTTTCTTTCTCGTTGCAATCAATATTGCAACCTATTCAATTCAAGACTAATCTAGTTTGATAATCTCACAGAGGAGATTAGTATGCGCCCATGTCAGGGAGCAGTTGGGCAAGCAAGGTAAGAGGAGCAGGTGGAAGGCTCGCGGTATCCAATGTTTGAAAACGCCCTGGAGAATCTGGCAGAATAGATAAAAATTTTAAAAAACTGGCAGTCACTAATTCCCCAGAGATTCTCACATGGAAAGCACGATGCAACCAGTACATCAACACGCCACACTCCCAGCCACTTTCATCAGTGGAATTCTGGAGTCCGCGTGTTTCTGGACATCCAAAAAACGGCCTTATAGGAAAAATTTTGTGAAGATGTGCACACAATTTTCCTGACCGCGGTGTACGTTGCACCTCACTATATGTCATGCGGTTGGCTGGACCTAGGTTTTGAAAGCAAAACAGCAGCAGACGAGGCTGCAGTGGTGCGCGTAGTGGTCGACCTCCCCAAAAGGCAATGGGTCATCAAAACCAAATGCACAAGATGGACAAAATCAAACCAAATTTTCCTCACGTTTGACTTTTTGCCTACTACGGTAAAACGTGACATTTTAAACAACACCTGAAAGATGGTCCCGCCATATATGGCGAAATACAATCTTTCAAAATGCAACGCTTCACGCTGATGCCACACCTGTGCACCAGCAAAGCCATCGCAGTTCTGACCCCAACTGAGGAGATCATGAAGGACCTAACCCAGATCCCACACTCCACTTTTATTGATATCACAGGGCATACCACCCACCCATTCTGGGTGACCGTGGACATGGCGCCCCCCATTTGCACCCACTGTGACACGTTCAGCCATAAGGCGCACGCATGCCCCATCAAGGAGGGCGTCACATTCCAAGAGCACCCCTTGGCGGCCATGGCCAGCAGAGAGGCACACTATGAACCAACTGCAAGCACCAAGGAGGCTTTCCCGTGGGGAGCACAAGCCTGCTACCTAATGGTAAAGCCTATCTCCCCGCAAGAGCGGAAGAAGGCCAAGCAGGCCCATAGGGCCGCAGCCAAGGAAGCGGCCAAAGCCACCACCGCTATCCCACACTCACAACGCCAGGAGGACATGGAAACCTTTGCGGTGGAAGCAACTTGGGAATCCATCAACTAATCAGATTGGGAAGCCCATACTGAGTGGGCACTTAATCTGAGGATCCAATAAGAGTTTTGATCTCACCCAATTGTTGCACCCAAGCTTCGGTTGAAACCAACTTGGGACCTATCCCAACTGGAAAATTTTTTTTGACCCGCTCAATGTGCACCAAACTCATCCGCACCACAAAAAATTTGTTTGGCGTCGGGAAAACAAAAAGCAAAGGCTAAAGCCAACATGACTCTTTCTGCAAAAATTAATAAAAACTCTGATAGTGTTGCTGCTAACACCCACACTGCTGTGAAGGCCCATGGGGATCTAGAAGAGGCTGGTGGGCCCAGGTGCCCACCCCCTCGCACCTAAGGTGCGATAGGGGAAACCTTCACCATAGGGACATTAAATATCGCCGGACTCAAGGCCTCCCTGTCCCAGGCTAGGAAACTGAGTTTTTTACAACACAATTTACCCATGGATATTCTGGCCATCAAGGAGTTTCACTGTCCATGAGGTTCTGAGGAATCTTGGAAAACAATGCTCCTCCCATCCCTATCCTTTTGGTCAAAGCACTGTGGGGTGCTAATTCGGAAAAACAATTTTCTCAAATTTTTATCCTCAGAAATATTCCTAAATGGCTGAGTGCTTGTTATCACTTTCTTGTGGGCTGATGTAGCGCACGCAATAGTCAACATCTATGCCCCAAATGGTGAACGTGAGTGTTGGGAATTTATTTCATCAGTCAAATCCCTCCCACTACCCCCAGAACCTTTTTTAGTTGGCGACATGAACTGTTGGCTAAACACACCAACGGACCAGTGGCCTTCCTCACCCCACGCCCCCCAGGGTCACGTAGAACTACGCGTTCTAAAGGCCACCCTCAGGTTAATGGATGCGCTGCCATGACATGCCCCACTGCTCAAAAACATGACGCGTCCCCATGTCCACAATGGCCAATTAAGGTCCATGACCTGCATCGACCTTATTCTAATGCTGGCGAAATTCCAACCACACATCTCCCACTTCAAAACAACAAAAATGGAATTCTCTGACCATTATCTGGTCTCGTAAACTACCACCTACCTGTCACAGCTGCTAAGGCCCCACATTGATGCAAAATACGCCCCCCGAGCTCACATCGCCAGGATTTTCCACATGGATGGAAGAGGCAACTTTGGCAAAAAAGTTTGTTGCACCATTTTGTGCGGACCCCATTTCCACATGGGCAACTTTCAAGGATGACATCATCCACCACTATCGCCATCTCACCTCCAGACACTCACGAGCCACATCAGCAGTTATCTTGCGCGCTCTGGTAGAAGTAGTACATTTGGAGTCCAACATCCCAGTTACAGGATACAGCTCTGCATGGGGCCAGAAGTGGGTGGAGGCAGCTGCCCACCTTAACGCACTCGAAAGACAACACAAACATCAGGTTTGTGTTCATTACAGGGCCACATGCATCACAAAAGGCGACAAGTGCACCGCACATTTCTTTAAAAAATTTTGCACCACGCCAGAGCGTGGCCTGCACACAGGTGCAGAAGATTGGATAATTACATTGTGGATATACTGGCCAAAGTGGCAATCAAAACGCAAAGGTATTACTCTGAGTTATACTGATCTGATCCAATTCAGCTGGCCGAAGTGGCGGAATTTCTCAACTGAGCCCACATCTGCACCATTTTCTGATACCCAGAAATAATGAATTTGATTACTCCGAACAAATTATGGACAGCCATTCGCGGTGCGCCAAACCAAAAATGCCCAGGCCCAAATGGCATTCCATATGAGTTCTACAAAAAGTACTTCAAATATATATCCCCATTGCTGCTTGCCTCACTTAACCAAAGCCTGTTGGAAACGCGCCTCTTACCAGGAGTACATGAGGCCTTTACAGTCACACTTTTCAAGAAAGGGGATAAGCTAGACTTAGCCAACTGGCGCCCCATTTCTCTAACAAACACAGACACCAAAATTTTAACAAAAATCATGGCTAACCGTTTAGGGACTGTAGCATCTGCCACCATCTCCCCAGAACAATTCGGTTTCATCCCCAGAAGGTCGATTTGGGATAATGTGCACTCTGTGGCTAACGTATGTCAATCCACAGCCTCTGGGGCACTTGTATTTTTGGACCAACAGAAGGCCTATGATAAAGTAAACTGGGAATACCTCAGGGCCTGCCTACATCAATTCCGCCTACCCCCTCGCTTTATCAACTGAGTAATGCTGCTCACAGAATCTGCAACAATGGCAGTGCGTGGCCCTGGCTTCCTAACGGAAGTAGTCCGCCCTCAAAGGGGCTTGCAACAAGGGGACCCCCTCAGCCCACTCTTATACAACTTCAGAATTGACCCACTACTGCGAAATGTGAATGCTTAACTCACTGGGGTCTATGTGCCAGGCCAAGCCCCAGTCAAGATAATGGCGTTTGCAGATGATTGTGTGGTTGGAGTGTCTAATAATCAAGATGCATGAACGCTTGAAGCTCTCATCCAGGAGTATTCCCGGGTAAGCAACGCGGCACTGAATGCTTCCAAAACCAAAATCATCCTCCTTGGTTGGTTTCAGAACTGCTGGACCCCAGCAATTAGTTCCCAACCCGGCCCATCTGCTCACCCACGTCCTCGGCCTAATAACTCAACACACACCGCTCCACTGGTGCTCCCCTTTGTGCCACGTCCTACCATAGGACCGGTACACCATCTGGGCGTGTGGATGGAGGCAGGCGGATACGCGTCAGCTGTAATGGAGTGCCATATTCTGGATAACGTGACGAAGCGAATCGCCTCTCTCAGAGCCCACCCTACTTCCCTTACTGGCAGGGTGGTTTTAGCCAACTCTATGCTCCTCTCCAAAGTCTGGTTCGGAGCCCACGCCATCCCCTTTTCCCCAAGCTTCTTCAAATCCTTGTATGCCTTGCTGCAAGGATGGCTTTGGTCAGGCCGCCCTCCGCCAGCGCAGCTAGAGGTCATGTTTGGCCCTCATCATCATGGTGGCATGGGCCTGCTTGACTCCAAAGCCCATGCTGCCAAGATCCTGGGCACCTGGATTGTGGCCGTCACCGCCCCTACACTCCCTTCCCAACACTGGTCCCGCGCAGCCCGCTCCAACTTCTCCCGCGCCTTGGGCCTCAACAATCCATTGAACCCCCACTCCCTGATGAAATACCTCGCATCACACACATTGGCCACAGGCCCTCACGGGACTAACACCCACTACAAACGAATCCTACTCTCCATGCAGAGCGCTGAGTGGAGAATTCGTATCAGCGGACATACAACCCAAAGAGGACGCCCCTCTCCTCAGTTCACACAAGAGGTACAGGGGCTACCCATCCATGATGGCGTGATCCCCATTCGACCCCAAGTCCTATCCAGGGTGGACTACCTGGACATGATGGACATCCCTTACTCCATTGAGACCCAAAAACTATCTGGAAATATGTACACCATCCTCTATTGCAGCCTCAAGTTCGCTCCCATGTGTGGCGCTGCCTGAGGTGGGTGTATCGTACAGTTGAGCGCTCTAACGCTTTACACTCATCCTGTGTCATGTGTGGCCAGTATGGAACGCTGTTTCACCGCCTGGAGAAGTGCCCTACCTCTAAAGTGATATGGCGAGAAGTTAAACGTCTTTTGGGCCAGGATCAAACTCATCCCTTCAGTCTGTCAAGAGATATGTTCGCTCTATCAATGGCCTCCTCCCTTCCACCCTCCTCCATTCTTTGGTGGTTGCAATCGCCTTGTGGACCATCCACACGATTGTCTTAGATGCCATCGCAGGCTTCACCCCCACCCTCACAGAAGCGGTCCACAGATTCCAGTCTCATTTGGTGGACCTTTTCAAGCGTGGTTGTTCAGATACCTCCCACCACGTCACAGACAGCTAGTCTTTCCTGGTTCCCAGTCTGGTTCATCAACTCAGACCCCTTCCTCCACACGTGCTCAATTGTGGCTACGGCCCCTTCACACGTTCCCTCCCCTTTCCCATAAGTGGCGTTCCTGCTGGCAACAAGAGATAGCATCGCTTCTCTGGGGTGCCTCCCCTGGTACTAAGTTTTGTCTCTTCTGAGTCATATTTGGAAGTATCCATCCCATGGTCAGCCTTCCCCACAATAAATTTAAAGAAAGGAGAAATAAAGATATATTTATTTGAGGCAAGCTGACCAGGTGACGGACATTACTGAAATAGAGAAAGAAAGTATTGACATGAAACCTGAGCAGGGTCACCTCCATCCTAAAAAGTTTTTCACCTCTGGATCAGGACTCAGATTTTTCTGGTTATGTCATGGGTAAGGTTTTTGTGTTATTAGACCTACTAACCGCCAATGGCTTCCTTTGGCTGGCACACCAATTGATGTGCAAAAGGCAGGAATAAAACCTGCAACCTTCAGGTTGGTAGACATACACCCAACCAACTTGCCTTCCACCCATTGAAAATCATAAAGAATTTATTAAATGAAAAAACCTCAAACAAAAAATTAGTATGAAAATATAAAATATAAAATAGAATATAAAATAAATTGGGAAAAAAGAGAAAATTTTAAAAAGATAATAAAAGTACTAATATAATTAGTTTTATTGCTTGCTCTTGAGGAGGGGAGGGGAATCGGACTCTTGCTCCTAAAGTGAATGTACCAAAAAAGTCCAGTCAACTTGTCAATAAGTTAGAAGATAGCTGTAATCACATACAGCCAAACATGATGATTAAATGTAGCAGCTGTCTCCCAACACAAGAGAGGAAGAGGGGGAATAAAGGCACTGCATTTAATCTGGTCAAGGGCAGATTCATATGGAAAACAGATGCCAAAACAAGACTGTAAATAAAAAAGTCATTTCACTAGTTTGATATAAACTAGGGAGTCACAGACAAACGCGGTGAGTTTACCCCACCGCCATTATGTGAGGGGAGGAATATGTAAAAGCCTTTCAAAAAGGCTTCTGATCTGTGGAGATATGCATAAGGCGGCCCAAGATGGATATCTTACGCAAATAATCATCAGAATCATCATTATGTAGTCCTTGTTATGTATGGCTGGCAACGTAACAAACTCAGGCATCATGCTTGTCATGTGTGTTCAATTCCCAAGTAGCATGGAAATTGGGACAATTTTTAAATCCTGCGCCCAGGTGGAAAATACCTCTCCAGCGAAATTGGTCACTTGCCAAAGGTCTTGAGCCTTATTGGAGGGATTAGTGCTAAGTGCTTTTTAAGAACTGAACCGAATTAATGGCCAAATTTGGCCTTAAGCTTAGGCAATGCTTGACCATGGCGAGAGTTATTTGAGGCCTGAAGAACTGCAGAATATCAATATGGCATCAGGAAGCCATCTAGTACTAAAAAAATGGCATCAGGAAGTGTCTCAATGCATACAAAAACTTTGTCAAAATATCCTCATTTCTAAAGAGATCTAGCGGAGAAAAATTTTGTATTTAGGATTAAAAATATGGCCAAAAGCTTCCATTTAAATATCAAAAAGGAGCGCGTATGAAGATTGTACCTGTAGATCTAATGGTAATTTCTCCAGCCTGGTAACTAACCTCTTTGATAATGGCATTAGGCTGATTTGAAGTTAATACAGTTGGCGCAGAGACCAGATGCTTAGTTCAGGTTCTTGCATGGACTCTAACACTAGTTATAGTCTCAATTTATGAGGCAAACTTGAGAACTGGCGAATCTTTTCAAGACTAAGATTTAACTATAATGTCGATAGGCAGAGGATGAATATAGAAGAAATTGAGGAGAAATTTAGGAAACTCAGGGTTTATATTCCAGTCAAGTGGGTGGAAATGTTAATTTTTGGTGGTTAACTCAAGTAGTAAACCCTTTGAGGAAAAACATCAATACTGATAGATTACCCTTATGATGTATCCCTTAATCCTTCCCAATTTATCAGCATAAACTCATATAAATTCACCTTGCCCCTTTGATTAGATCGTCTTCTTCCCAATTATAGGTGCTATGATTAGTTATGGATAATTTTAATGCCCTACCAAGAGGCCACTTGGGTGCAAAGTGGTCTCTTGGCATTAACTTATTTGCACCTCCTAAAAAGTGCAGCAACATTTATACAATGAGGTGAAACTATAGCTAGATGTTATGAAATTAATTTAATAATGCACTTAAACATGATTAGCCTAAAAAGGGCGTACCTAGTGCTATGAGGGGCCTGCTGACCTCCCAATTTAGGGCACGTCATGTTTTATATAACCGAGGTAAGCTGACCAGGTGACAGACATTACTAAATATATGTGAAACTAAGAGAATAACTAAGAAATATAAAAATTGGGCACCCCAGGGTACTCAAGTTAACCCTGTTGCCAGCGGGACTGCCAGGTATGGGGGTTGGTGCACTACTCCAAAGGAGTTTCCCCTGCTATGGAGCAGGTGTGAAGGAAAGGGTCTGTGTGGAGGAACCAGAGTGGGAACCATAATTCTATGAGCGCTTTTTGTCTTGGTCTCATATATCCATAGAGCCATCCTTGGAAGTGCTCTAGTAAGTGGACATGGAATCTGTTAATAATCCCATGAATGGTTGGGACCATGCCCTTGAACGCATCTAATGCAATTGTGTGTATTGTCCACATTGCAATGGGTATTATTAGGGAGCGGAGTGTAGATGGGATTGGTGACTCGATCTGGAGCGCGAAGATACTCTTTGATATCAAGAATTCCTGTTCGTTTTGAATCTTGAGCAGGCGTGCGACTTCCTGCCATATAGCTTTGGTTGGGGGGCATGTTTCTAGGCGGTGATGTAGGGAACCCTCCCCTCCACATACTGCACATGTTTTGTGGAGGGAGTTGGAGCGGCCCGCCGTCCTATAGGTCCTTCTCAAACAGCGCCAGGCGTTTGCTCTTATCCTTGGTTGTAGGAGTGGGTGGTGTGTCATTTTCCACATTGCTTTCTGTGTGGTTAAATCATAGGGAATGTCCAGCATATCTAGGTATTCTATCCTAACTATGCTTGGGGTTGTTGCATCCATATCCCTCTGGGGGTGGTTTCTGGGTTTCTTAATTTGAATTGGGGGCTGGGTCGTCCCTTCCCTGTATAGTACCCATGTTCTCTATGGTCCATCCCATATGGCGGATAGTTTGGAGGATATGTTTGAAATGAGGGAGGTTCCATGTGGACCCGTTGCAGTAGTTTGTTTGGCAAGGTATGAAAGTAGTCTGGGTGGACTATGTGGGTTGGTTAATTTGAGCGCCTGTGCAAAGTTAGTCCTTGCTGCTCTGGACCAATGTTGTTGCGGGAGGTCTGGAGCAAGGATTTTCTTTATCCAGGTACCTAGGATGTGATTGGCATGGCTCTCAAAATTTATTAATCCCATGCCTCCGCTTGAGCGTGGGCCAAATAGTGTTTCCATCCTTATAGGAGGGTGAGAGCCAGGCCACAGCCAGCCCTGGATAAGCGCGCGAATTGAGGTTATAAAGGTAGGTGAGAAGGCTATCACATGGGCCTGGTACCACAGTATTGGGAGGATGAGCGAGTTAGCAACTGTAACTCGTCCTGTTAGTCCTTGGGTTCTCCCCTTGAGGGAGGCTACGCGTTTGGATACCCGTTGTAACAGGTGACTTTCCATGTCTCATTAGCATATCCCCCTGAATCTATCCAGATTCCAAGGTGTTAGACAGGAGTGGTGGTGGGAGGTGTTGCAAAGGGTAATATAATTGGGGTTTTTTCTTCGAGTGTTGGTGTGAGGTTCTGATGTTGTGGCCCAATTGTTTGTGTATTTGCCTAAGAGGATGATTTCTGTATTCCTTTTGTTGAGCGATGCAATGCTCACCCTGGAGTATTCCTCTAGAGTGTGTTCCAGCTGTCGGGAATCTTCATTGTTTGCTATACCTGCTACGCAGTCATCTGCAAAGGCCAGTATCTTGACTGTTGGTTGTCCTTGTGCGGTTATCCCCATGAGACGTGAGTCAGTTACTTGGAGGAGCGGGTCAAAGCTGAAATTGTATAGCAGTGGGCTGAAGGGATCCCCTTGTTTGAGCCCTCTGTGTGGTTTAATCTTGTTTGTTAGGAATCCAGGGCCGCATACAGCCATGGTTGCAGATTCTGTTAGAAGCATCGCCCATTTTATGAATCTTGGTGAGAGTTTGAAGGCATGTAGACATTCTTTTAGGTATGGCCAGCTAACACGGTCATACGCCTTTTCCTGATCCAAGAAGACCAGGGCACCAGTTGCTTTGGATTGGCAAATATTTGCAACAGGGTGAATGTTGTTCCATATTGAACGCCCTAGTATAAACCCAAACTGGTTGGGTGATAGGATGTCAGATGCAATTGCGCCTAATATAGCTGCTAGAATTTTTGTTAGAATTTTTGTGTCAGTGTTGGAGAGTGCAATTGGGCGCCAGTTGGCTAGGTACAACTTGTCACCCTTTTTATACAAGGTTATGACATATGATTCATGGCCACAAGGCAAGGAGGCGTGTTTCCAGTAAGCACTGGTTCATAGACGCCAATAGGAGGGGGGCGATTCTTAAAAATATTTTTTGTAAAATTCGTAGGGTATCCCATCAGGCCCTGGCATTTTCTACGTGGTGCACCACAAATTGTTTTCCAAAGCTCCTCCCGTGTGATAAGGGATAGTATATTGTAATTTGGTGGTGTATTTTTTATCTTGGCAGTTTGAATAAATTCTTTAATTTTTTGTGGATCTGTTGGTAGTATTGCGATATAATTCAGTGTAATAGTGGTGTACTTCCGCCTTGACCTCCTCAGGGTCAGTTGCCACAGTGCCATTGGTCTTGCGGGCCTGTGTGCACGTGGGCTGGTTTCTGTGGGAGTGGAATTGGTGGAAAAAGTATTTCAAACAGGTTTCGCCTTCCTTTATGAACTTACCTTTGTTAAATACTTTGATTCTGTGTTGGTGTTCAAAGATGAGATTGTTAAGTCAGGCTGAAATTTCTGCCCATTTGCGTCCCCAATTAGGTATATAGCCAGATCTTGGAGTATTTATTTTCCAGGTGGTCTAGTTCTGCCAAGGTACGCTTGATTGTGGCTGTGTCCGCGGTGTACTTGCGTGATGCAATATGTTGGGTTTTGTTGATTAAATCTTTTTTGAAATTTTCCCATGTTCTGATGGGATCTGAAGTGAATGGGGCTGTGAATTCTGGGTTTGTAGCCTTGTTTTCAACCCAGTCAGATATCTCAGGCAATCTTATATTTTCTGGGTGAAGCTTTCTCCAAGGCGACACCTGTGTGTGGGATTGGGTTGGCGCTAACTGCACTGTAACTAATCGGTGATCATAAAAATTGATCTTTTTTGTTGTAAATTTAGAGATTCTTGAGTGGTGGTGTTGTGGGATGAGGATGTGGTCAATATGACTCATTGATATGAGCAGTCCCTCACGTATGTTGGGTCTTGTCATATGGGGAAGGATTGGTGAATTGGGAGGAAGAGCATCCTGTAAGCCAAGAGATGCCTTCATTGTGCGATATTCAATGTGTCCAGGTGGGTATACCCTGGGATTAGGCCATCGATCTGTATTGGGGTTATCCCAGGAGTTGAAATCGCCTAACATGATGATATCTGGTGGGAGGGTGAGGGTAAAATTTTTTTCAAAAAAAAGTTTTTTCTCTCAGTTGCAGTGCACGGTGCATAGATACATGCTAACGAAATTATTTCATCTTGGCATGTGATTATTGCTACCAGGACTCGACTGTGCAAGTGTGATGATGAATTTGTAATTTTAATTTTTTTGTTGTTTTGGACTATCACCCCACAGTGAGATGTCCATACTGATTTTGATGGTGTGACCCTGTTTGACCAAGATTCTTCTTCCCCTTGTAGGCAGTGGGTTTCTTAGATGGCCAAGATGTCTACAAGAGGTTTTCGCAGGAATGCCAGCTTTTTGGCTTGGGACATATGAGCCCTGGCTCCCGCGATATTTAATGTCCCTATTGACACTGAGGTGCCCGTGGCGCCTCAGGAGCGGTTGGGAGGGCCCTCTGGCCCTATCCCACCGCTGCTCATTTTGGCCATGCTCCGCATCTGTACTCCAACTCTTTCACTGACATTGTTGGTTCCCTTGATCTGACCCAATGATTCAAGGGATTTGCAGTTTTTTGCATTTGCATCAACTTTTCCTGCACATGTCTCATGTTGATTTGATGCGGGTTGTTGATTGAATTTTATATTTTTGACGTTCAACTTTGTTGCATTGTGCACCGCATTATACCCAAATTGTGGTTGCATTGTTCCTCAGTATGTGCATGACTGATGACGCTTTGTGGCTCAGTCTGGTTACTGTGAAAATTTTCGACCTGGGAATATTGTTCTGATTGGTTGGTTCGGTGAATATCTGAAATATCCTCCTGAATTTGTCCGTGGTTAATGGCGGATTCCGCATAAGCCGCCGCTTCAGCCGCTGCTCTCTTGCGGGGTTTTGTGCTGCTTTACGCTGTTTACTTGTAACTGGGTCCACGATGGAGTATAGTCCATCTTCACCCCAGCGGAATGGGTGGTGGCCATCAGTCATTTTGACGAAGTTTTCATTATCTTCGTCCATAGCTTCTTCACAAAAATCATTTTCCATTAAGCCCTATTTTACAGGGCATGCATGTTCCTTGTGGCCCAGTGAGCCACAGTGGTTGCAAATGGGTGGTGCGCGTTCTAGTGTAACTCAGAATGCAGCTGACTGGCCTCCATCTGCAAAGTAAAATTCTGCTGTGCGGGGAATTCTGGATAAATCCTCTTCCACTTCTGGGAAGGGGTTGATTACAGCGATAGCTTTGCCCGTGCACAGGTCGGGCATTAAGAGAAATCGCTGTAATTCAAGTTATTGGATTTATCCATAGGCCACAAGATCTTTGCGGAGCTCCTCCTCGATTACCTTATGAGGAAGGTTGGTGGGGAGCGAGTCAAAGGAGATGAACAAAGTTTTCGCCTTGTTCCATCTGGTGCTTGTGGTGCGCACAATTTTTTGCCCTCAGGGAGGGCAATTTCCACGCAGATTTTTGCTGCGGCATCGGCTTCATCAGCTGTTTCAAAACTAACATTGATCCAGCTGCAGCCCAAGTTGTTGGTGGCTATGTACACCGCGTGAGGGAAAAGTGAGGGCTGTGCCTCACATTTTTTCTCCCACAGGGTTGGTGACTCATCCCCAAGGAAGAGTCTGATCCCGTGTTCCACCTTTGACAAAGGTTGATTGAATTGAATATACATGTATTGCGCGTGCTTTACAGTAGATACCATAAACCCAGATGGTGTCTGAGTTTGCGATTTCTTTGCAGATTGGGTTCCTGGTCCCCCTCCAGGGCGTTTCTTGCCCTTAATTGCACCATTAAGTGCACCGCTTGCCGCGACGCTTGCCCATGTTGTATTATATTTGTTATTAAAGTCGCCCATCTTTCCTGTGTGTGATTATCCAAATTTGCTGTTAAAATCAAATTATAGAAACTAAAGTGATTGTTAAGAGAAAGAAAAGCTAGGGTCATCATGTTTTTTAATTTTAATTTATTGCGGGGAAGGCTGACCATGGGATGGACACTTCCAAATATGACTCAGAAGAGACAAAACTTAATACCAGGGGAGGCACCCCAGAAAAGCGATGATATCTCTTGTTGCCAGCGGAAATGCCACTTATGGGGAGGGGGAGGAAACGTGTGAAGGGGCCATAGCCACAATTGAGCACGTGTGGAGGAAGGGGTCTGATTTGATGAACCAGACTGGGAACCAGGAAGAGACCAGCTGTTGGCGACGTGGTGGGAGGTATCCAAACATCCACGTTTGAAAGTGGTCCACCAAATGGGACTGGAATCTGTGGACCGCTTCTGGGAGGGTGGGGTGGAGCCTGCGATGGCATCTAAGACAATCGTGTGGATGGTCCACATGGCGATTGCAACCACCAAAGCACGAAGGGAGGGCAGAAGGGGGAGGCCATTGATAGAGTGAACATATCTCTTGACAGACTGAAGGGATGCATTTGATCCTGGCCCAGAAGACGTTGAACTTCGCGCCATATCACTTTAGAGGTAGGGCACTTCTTCAGGCGGTGAAACAGCGTTCCATACTGGCCACACATGACACAGGATGAGTGTAAAGCGTTAGAGCGCTCAGCTATATGATACACCCGCCTCAGGCAGCGCCACACATGGGAGCGGACTTGAGGTTGGAACAGAGAATGGTGTACATATTTCCAGATAGTTTTTTGGGTCTCAATGGAGTAAGGGATGTCCATCATGTCCAGGTAGTCCACCCTGGATAGGACATGGGGTCGAATGGGGATCATGCCATTGTGGATGGGTAGCCCCTGTACCTCTTGTGTAAAATGAGGAGAGGGTGGCCTCTTTGGGTTGTATGTCCGCTAATACGAATTCTCCACTCAGCGCTCCGCATGGAGAGGAGGATTCGTTTGTAGTGGGTTTTAGTCCCGTGAGGACCTGTGGCCAATGTGTGTGAAGCGAGATATTTCATCAGGGAGTGGAGGTTTGATGGATTGTTGAGGCCCAAGGCGCTGGAGTAGTTGGAGCGGGCTGCGCGGGACCAGTGTTGGGAGGGGAGTGTAGGGGTGTGACGACTGCAATCCAGGTAACCAGGATCTTGGCGGCATGGGCTTTGAAGTCAAGCAGGCCCATGTCACCATGATGTTGAGGGCCAAACATGACCTCTAGCTTCACTGGTGGAAGGCGGCCTGACCAAAGCCATCCTTGCAGCAAGGCGTACAAGGATTTGTAGAAGCTTGGGGAGAAGGGGATGGCATGGGCTCCAAACCAGAATTTGGAGAGGAGCATGGAATTGGCTAAAACAATCCTGCCAGTAAGGGAAGTAGGGTGGGCTCTGAGAGAGGCGATTCGCTTCGTCACGTTATCCAGAATACAGCACTCCATTATGCTGATGCATATCCGCCTGCCTCCATCCACACGCCCAGATGGCGTACTGGTCCTATGGTAGGACGTGGCATGAAGGGGAGCACCAGTGGGGCGGTGTGTTTTGAATTATTAGGGCGAGGATGTGGGCGAGCAGATGGGCTGGGTTGGGAACTAATTGCCGGGGTCCAGCAGTTCTGAAACTGACCAAGGAGGATGATTTCAGTTTTGGAAGCGTTCAGTGCCGCGTTGCTTACACGGGAATACTCCTGGATGAGAGCTTCAAGCGCGCATGCATCTTGATTATTAGACACCCCCACCACACAATCATCTGCAACGCCATTATCTTGACTGGTGCTTGGCCTGGCACGTGGACCCCAGTGAGTTGGGCATTCACATTTCGCAGTAGTGGGTCAAGGCTGAAGTTGTATAAGAGTGGGCTGAGGGGGTCCCCTTTCGCAAGCCCCTTTGAGGGCGGACTACTTCCGTTAGGAAGCCAGGGCCACGCACTGCCATTGTTGCAGATTCTGTGAGCAGTATTACCCAGTTGATGAAGCGAGGGGTAGGCGGAATTGATGGAGGTAGGCCCTGAGGTATTCCCAGTTTACTCTATCATAGGCCTTTTGTTGGTCAAAGAATAAAAGTGCCCCAGAGGCTGTGGACTGACACACATTAGCCACAGAGTGCACGTTATCCCAAATCTACCTTCTGGGGATGAAACTGAATTGTTCTGGGGAGATGGTGGCAGATGCTACAGTCCTCTAAACAATTAGCCATGATTTTTGTTAAAATTTTGGTTTCTGTGTTTGTTAGAGAAATGGGGCGCCAGTTGGCTAAGTCTAGCTTATCCCCTTTTTTGAAAAGTGTGACTGTAAAGGCCTCATGTCCTCCTGGTTGGAGGCGCGTTTCCAACAGGCTTTGGTTAAGTGAGGCAAGCAGCAATGGGGATATATATTTGAAGTACTTTTTGTAGAACTCATATGGAATGCCATCTGGGCCTGGGCATTTTCAGTTTGGCGCACTGCGAATGGCTGTCCATAATTCATTCGGAGTAATCAAATTTATCATTTCCAGGTATTGGAAAATGGAGCAGATGTGGGCTCGGTCAAGAAATTCCACCACTTCAGCTGGCTAAATTGGGTCAGAGTGGTACAACTCGGAGTAATACTATTGCATTTTGATTGCCACTTTGGCCAGTGTATCCGCAATGGAATTATCTGATCTTCACACCTGTGTGCAGGCCACGCTCTGGCGTGGTGTGAAAATTTTTTAAAGAAATGTGCGGTGCACTTGTCGCTTTTGTGATGCGTGGGGCCCTGTACTGAACACAAACCTGATGTTTGTGTTGTCTTTCAAGTGAGTTGAGGTAAGCAGCTGCCTCCGCCCACTTCCATCCCCATGAAGAGCTGTATCCTGTGGCTGGGATATTTAGACTCCAGGTGTGCCAACTCTGCCAGAGTGCGCAAGATGACAGCTGATGTGGCTTGTGAGCGTCAGAAGGAGAGGTGGCAAGAGTGGCAGATGGTATCCTCTTTGAAGGCTGCCCATGTGGAAATGGGGTCCGCGCAAAATGGTGCAACAAACTTTTTTGCCATACTTGCCTCTTCTACCCATGTGGAAAATCCTGGTGACCCAAGCTCGGGGGCGTATTTTGTACCAATGTGGGGCCTTAGCAGCCGTGACAGGTAGGTGGTAGGTTAGCAAGACCAGTCAATGGTCAAAGAATTCCAATTTTGTTGTCTTGAAGTGGGAGATGTGGGGTTGGAATTTCGCCAGCATTAGAATAATGTCGATGCAGGTCATGGACCTTATTTGCCATTGTGGATGTGGGGCCATGTCATATTTTTGAGCAGCGGGGCATGCTGCAGCAGCGCATCCATTAACCTGAGGGTGGCCTTTATAACGCGTAGTTCTACATGACCCTGGGGGGCATGGGGTGAGGAAGGCCACCGGTCCATTGGTGTGTTTAGCCAACAGTTCATGTGACCGACTATGAAGGAGTCTGTGGGTAGTGGGAGGGATTTGACCAATGAGAAAATTCCTGACGCTCGCATGCACTGTTTGGGGCATAGATGTTGATGATTGCGTGTGCTATGTCAGCCCACGAGAAGGCGACAACAAGCACTTGGCCATTTAGGAATGTTTCTGAGGATAAAAATTTTAAAAAATTCTTTTCTGAACTAGCACCCCACAGTGCATTGACCAAAAGGATAGGGATGGGAGGAGCATTGCTTTCCAAGCATCCTTGGAACCTCGTGGACAGTGGGACTCCTGGATGGCCAGGATATCCACGGGTAAATTGTGTTGTAAAAAACTCAGTTTCCTAGCCTGAGACGGGGAGGCCTTGAATCTGGCGATATGCAACATCCCTATGGTGAAGGTTTCCTCCATCACACCTTAGGTGTGAGGGGTGGGCACCCAGGCCCACTATCCTCTTCTAGATCCCCGCGGGCCTTCAAAGCAGCACAGGTGTTAGCAGCAACGCTATCAGAGTTTTTATTAATTTTTGCAGAAAGAGTTGCATTGGCTTTAGCCTTCGCTTTTTGTTTTCCCAACGTCGGACAAATTTTTTATGATGCGGGTGAGTTTGGTGCACCATTGAGCGGGTCAAAAAAAATTTTCAGTTGGGATGGGTCCCAAGTCAGTTTCAACAGGAGCTTAGGTGCAATGATCAGGTGAGATCAAATCTCCCATCAGATCCTCAGATTGAGTGGCCCACTCAGCATGGGCTTCCCAATCTGATTGGTTGATGGATTCCCAAGTTGCTTCCGCCATGAAGGTCTCCATGTCCTCCTGGCGTTGTGAGTGTGGGATAGCGGTGTTGGCTTTGGCCGCTTCCTTGGCCGCGGCCCTATGGGCCTGCATGGCCTTCTTCCACTCTTTCGGGGAGATAGGCTTTACCAGTAGGTAGCATCCTTGTGCTCCCCATGGGAAGGCCTTCTTGGTGCTTGCGGTTGGTTCATAGTGCACCTCTCTGCTGGCCATGGCCACTGAGGGGTGCTCTTGGAATGTGACGCCCTCCTTGATGGGGCACGCATGTGCCTTATGGCCAAATGCATTACAGTGGGTGCAGATGGGGGGCGCGCTGTCCATGGTCACCCGGAATGGGTGGGTGGTATGCCCTGTGATATCAATAAAAGTGGAGTGCAGGATCTGGGTTAGGTCCTTTGCGATCTCCTCAGTTGGGGTCAGTACTGCGATGGCTTTGCTGGTGCACAGGTGTGGCATCAGCGTGAAGCGTTGCATTTTGAAAGATTGTATTTCGCCATATATGGCCAGACCATCTTTCAGGTGTTGTTCCAAATTGTCACATTTTACCGTAGTAGGCAAAAAGTCAAACGTCAGGAAAATTTGGTTAGATTTTGTCCATCTGGTGTATTTAGTTTCGACGACCCATTGCCCTTTAGGAGGTCAACCACTACGCGCACTGCTGCAGCCTCATCTGCTGCTGTTTTGCTTTCAAAACCTAGGTTCAGCCAACCACATGAAATGGAGTGAGGTGCATCATACACCGCGGTCAGGAAAATTGTGTGTACATCTTCACAAAATTTTTCCCATAAGGCCGTTTTTTGGATGTCCAGAAACATGCGGACTCCAAATTCCACTGACAAAAGTGGCTGAGAGTGTGGCGTGTTGATGTACTGGTTGCATCATGCTTGCCATGTGAGTATCTCCAGGGAAATAGTGACCGCCGGCTTCTTAGTATTTTTGTCAATTCCACTGGATTCTCCAGGGCGTTTTCGAATGTTGGAGGCCATGGGCCTTCCACCTGCTCCTCTTACCTTGCTTGCCCAACTGCTCCCTGACATGGGCGCAGACTAATCTCCTCTGTGAGATTATCAAACTAGATTCAGTCTTGAATTGAATAGATTGCAATAGTGATTGCAACGAGAAAGAAAAGTTATGTTTAGGGTACAGCATGTTTTATTTTTTCTTTTTAGTACTAGTGGTGCCCAAGCCAAAAGGGGTAGCCGCCACGCATCTTTATTTGAAAATGGGACAAACAAAGGGATTAACATAAATTAAAAATACCTAGTATAGCTCCTAGGTTATCATCCTAGGAAGCCATATCAGATGGCGAGGAGGTTTTGGGGAAACTTTTGTCCTGCACCCGCTTTAGCTGGTGGACTATGGCGGACAGCATTGGGGTGGGAGCATCAGCAACATGGGGCATAAGGGGGTATAAATGGGGGTTTTCTTCATCAATGAGGCAGCGATATCCATCGCCTCAACATATTGAGCAAAATGATGCTCAGTAAAAATGATGAAAGCCAGCACACAAGTTAATGTTTTGATGCGCCAGCAGGTTTTGAGATAATTAGATTATAAAAGAGAAGTTTTTGCTTCATTAATACAAGTGTGGCTCTCACTGAAAGCAAGCTCCTCAATTTCATACTTTTCATCTTCCTCAAAATCATGAGGAAAATTGGGGATAGGAATAACCTCAACAAGGGGCTCCATTGCACCTTGGAGTTGCTGGTGTAGGAGGGTGTTGGCCAGGGAAGCTGCAGCTGCAACTGCTATGTGTTTTTATTTTTATAAACAGGAAACCTGTTTTTTGAACAAAAATGGTGGGAACGTGATTTGGGAGGGCCAACAAAGAACTTCTCCAAAGCAAAATCTGATTTTCATGTGCATAGCCATTCATCCTCATCATTCCATTTGAAAGCCTTAAATGGATTGGATTCAGCCAGCACTGGGCCAGCCTCAGGAATTGGGGCTGTGGCCAGAGCTGATTAGCCACATGCTGTTGACCATGGCAGCTCAGCTGAAACTGGTTCAGCCATCAACTCAGGATTCTGTAATCTGGTCAAATTTTCAAAATTTTTATATTTGCTTAAATTTTGATTAGCCTCCACTTTGGAAGAAGCGCCAGAATCCCCTGATGTTGGGGGCGGGAGGATCAAGCCCCATTCAGAAAATTGGGGCAAGGTAGCCACCTGGGTGGCGCCAGAGCCCTGAGTAATGGATGCATTGGAAGCAGCAACCATGGGGCATTTGCACTTTGAGTGGTTAAGCTCAAAGCACAAGGGGAAAATGGCGTGACCATTTTTGATGCGCACCCAGAATGGGTGATCAGGGGCAGATCTGATCATGGTGTGGGGGGAATTACGAGGTGAGAGTTGTGATGAAATGGGTGGATTGTTGTAAAGGCGAGAGGCCCTGACAATCTATCTGCCCCATTAGGAACCACAAACTACAACATGGGGTCTGTGCTATAAATGGCCAAACCCTCTGTGAGCTTGTGGCAGAGATGTTTAGGGGAAAGGAAAGAGGGCAACCCAGTGAATTGGACCACCAAAGTGGCCTCATCCAGGAGCCAGGTGCAAATGGTGGGAAAAGGAATTTTTTAAAAATTAATTGCAGCTTGGCTGCTGCCACTGCATTGGCTTCAGAGAGGAAGCTGAGGTCAAAGTACCCCTTAAAGGGGAGGAAGTCAATATAGCCAGCGGGTTTGAAAACTGCCATGGCCATCTCAATGATGGCTGTGCTTGCGTATGAGAAGAAATTCCCATATTTGACCCAGAGGCCAAAATGAAAATTGCTCCGTGGGTGCATAAAGGGCTCTGGAGCACCGCCTGAGAGCTGGCAAGGTGGTGGGCCAAGTCCCGAGGGAGGACATAACGCCCAATAGCGTTGGGAGGGCTAGCAGAGCCAGCCATGTGCTGTTCAGCAGTGGCCAAAGAATGCCAGATGGCGGCGCACCACCACCCCAAGCAGGGGCAGCAGGCGTTGATTGCATCAACATTGGTAAGTTTTGGCTCAATTGAGCAGTTGTTTTTTTGTATTTTTTAAAATCCAAATTTGGCTTCAATTTGGGTATCAAAATAAAAGAAAGATTCTAGTACATCATGTTTTTTAGTACTAGTGGTGTCCAACCCAAAAGTGGGAGCCGCCACGCATCTTTATTCACAAATGGGCCAAACAAAGAGATTATCATAAATTAAAAAAATTCCTAATATAGCCCCTAGGTTATCATCCTAGGAAGCCATATCAGATGGCGAGGAGGTTTTGGGAAAATTTTGTCCTGCACTCGCTTTAGCTGGTGGACTATGGCGGACAGCATTGGGGTGGGAGCATCAGCGACATGGGGCATAAGGGGGTATAAATGGGGGTTTTCTTCATCAATGAGGCCAGAAGTGTCCATCACCATAACGTATTGAGCAAGTTGATGCTCAGTAAAATTGATGAGAGCCAGCACACAAGTAAATGACTTGATGCACCGTTGGGTTTGGGAATAAGTGGGTTCAAAAAGAGAATTTTCTGCTGCATTGATGCAAGCGTGGCTCGCACTAAAAGCAAGCTCATCAAGTTTGTACTTCGCATCTTCCTTAAAATCATGAGGAAAATTTGGGATAGGAATACCCTTGACAAGGGGTTCCATTGCCCCATGGAGTTGCTGGCGGAGGAGGGTGTTGGCTGGGGCAGCTGCAGCCACAACTGCAATTTTGTTGGTATTTTTATAAATGGGAAACCCATTTTTTGGACAAAAATGGCGGGAACGTGATTTGGGAGGGTCAACAAAGAACTCCTCCAAAGCAAAATCAGGTTTCATGTGACACGGCCCTGGTACATCATGTTTTATATTCATTTATCTTTTAATTCCCATCATTTGATTTTATTCAAAATATGACATATCTCTAATTGGCTGGTGATGGGACAATTTTGTTTGATTAAGTATAATTATTGCGCCTTAAACTCCTCCTGATTATGAGTAAAATTGCCTTTAATCTGGTTGATATGATTGTCTTTTAGTCAATTAATGGGCTGGATTGACTCAAGGATTTATTCAGTTATTTTCATGACAAGCTTATGACTGGCATGATAGTAATGAACACAACTAATATATGAGTTTTTCCAGGAGATGCCCAAGAGTTGTGTTGAAATTGGCGCAAGGGCGTCAATTCCAACTGCAAAGGTTAATACACCAACATCTCAAATTATTGTAAGAAGAAATTACTTTAACCAAAGTTTAACAAAAGGAGTGACAAAATTCAGTAATTGGGGTTTTATTTAAGTAAATCAACGAGCACCTTGTAGTAGCATGCTGCCAAATGATCGTAGGACTTGCTCTCATACAGTTCCTAGTAAGCTGATACTTCTTAAATTCCCAAAAAGCTCCTCTTTTCATTCACAATACTCTCCAGATATCATTATTCTACCAGCGCTCTCACTAGTGCTTCTTTAGTTACCAAACAGCCCTCCAGAATTGGTAAACTAAATTGATGACATCAGAATTGGGCCATTTAGCCAAAAGTGAAAAGTCAGAGTATTATCCTTGAAAAGTGTTAATCTGATGAACTTAATTATTTTTGACCAGATGGCCTAGATAAATAGTAATAATTTTATTACTGATGTTCTACACTGGCATGGTACAATTAGGAGTAAATAATCTGAGTGGAATGAGAAGTGATAAAAGTATTAAAGGCCATAGCGTCAGAAGCCAAAGAGTAAGTAACAAGGGATTGTGACACTGGGGTTTCAGGGATCCACCAACTAATATAATACTTTATGCTACTAGATATAAAAGCAGGGGCATTGGGGCGTACAACTACCCTGACTGAATCTGCTATCTAGTTATGAGGTATAATATGAATTAAATATATAATTATATGATATCCAGATGTTTGGCCAAACCCTTTTACAACATTTATCCCCACTTGACTGGACATTAGGCAACAAAGATGCATAGGGTAACTAAATTTATCTGGGCCAGAGACCAACGGCCTAGAGCTCTGATGTAATCTATTTAAAAACATTACATGCACCCAATTGATAAGGTGACCTTTAACAGGATCCTTCAGAGTGTAGGCATCGGTAGAGGTCTTTTTGATGGTCTCAAAAGGGCCCTACTAAATGTGCGAAAGCTTGATAGTTTGGCCAAACCCAAGGTTGTTATATTTTAAAATGAGTACCCCTACTGTAATGTGGTGAATGGCTGTCGGTCTAAGCTATCCCATTTATGGATTGTATTTTCCTAGCCAGTGCATAAGAGTATGTAGTGCTTTGTAGCTGTATCAAAGTCTGCACTAATAGTTCCAGATTTTTTGGGAGTCATGACAGCTTGTCTGAGACAAGAGTATAAGATTGGGGGAATTTCTGGTTTTCTTCCATTTAGTAATGAAAATGGGGAATGCCCCGTGGTGGAGTGATAAGTGATATTATAAGCGAAAATGGCGGAAGACAAGAAAAGGTTCCAACTAGACGCCTTTTCCATAATTATCTTATTCAGAATCTCAATAAGAGTACCATTTAATCTTTTAACAGTGCCATTGGTCTCAGGGTGTTGGGGCGCGGGCAATGCCCCATGTATACCCATTTAGTCATTAAGCTTGGAAATCATCTGAGACATAAAGTTAGTCCCATTATCTGTTAATAAAAATTGGGGACATCCGTGCCAATAAATGACATTTTCTAAGATAAACTTTGCTGTGGTAATAGCAATCACATCCCTGACTGCTTTGGCCTACACCCATTTTTTGAGGTGATCAATGGCCACTAATATATACTTAAATTGACCCAAAGTGTTAGTCAATGGGCCCACAACGTCCATAGAAACAGTATGCATGCGACATTGGGTTCAACCTCCTGATAAAAAATGGCCTTTTGATAAAGCCCTTCCACTTGACATTTATTGCAATAGCGAAGAGTCTCATGAATGTCAAAATTTATTGACTCCCAAATATGTTTCTGTTTTAGTAATTCAAATGTTTTCTTAAATTTGCTGTGTCCCATCACCTTATGGTCCCAATAATTTTAGTTCGCTCAGTGGGTCAGGATATCCAAAATCGCTGATTATTTTGTGCCTTGTAAAGACTACCATTTTGAGCAACGGTGTCATTTTATTAAACTTTCTAAGCATTTTTGAACTTCCACAGGTTCATTATCTTACTGTTAAGTTAGCATCTTGTTAAATCATTCATTGGCCACATTGGCCACCAAGTCCATAGTAGGCAGGCAAGATAACCCATCAGCATTTTAATGTTTAACCCCAGGTCAGTGCTGAATAACAAAACTGTAAGCTTGTACTTTTAAATCTTAATGGGTCAGTCTTCCTTCAGTCTCTTTTAGCCTTTGCAACTAGTGCAGAGAAGCATTATTGGTTTATACATTAAAATGTACTCCGCGAACATAAACTTGGAATTGTTTACATGCATAAACAGCTTCAAGGCACTCCTTCTCAGTTACTGTATAGCTACTATTATTCACGTCCAGTGTTCGGCTACATTAGGCCACAGGATGCTCAATTTTGTCAGTATACATCTGAGATAACTCTACCCCGACGGCAGTAAGGGAAGCATCCATCTGAATAATAAACAGCTTTTAGAAATCAGGGTAAAAAAGCAAGGGCGATTGGATCAGGTAAAGCCAGAGTTTATCAAAGGCCAGTTGACAGTGAGTGGTACACTCAATGAGCACACTATTTAAGAGGTAAAATAGCGGTCACTTATCTCACTAAACTGTTCTTCAAATTGTAATAATAAACGATCATTCCAAGGAGCACTTGGACGTCACTCTTACTACTCATTCACACTATTTGCTCAATTGAATCAACCTTTGTGGGCTGAGGCTGCAAGCCAGTTTGTCAATGACAAACCACAGGTATTCTAACTGTTCATGGAAAATTTCACTTACGGGGTTTGATTTTCAAATCTCTTCTTGGCAAGGCGGCGGAAAACTTCTTCCAAGTGTTGTAAGTGTTCGTTGAATGTTCTGTAAAAAACATTGATATCATCTAAATAAATGAGAACACATGAAATTTTCAGATCACAGAGGATACTATCCATAGCCCTCTGAAAGGTCGCTAAGCGTTGCACAGCCCTTGCAGCATTCTAGTTTGTTGTTAGAGGCCTTGGGACATAATCTTGGCGCATTTCTTCTGTTACGCTGGGGGCAGCTTATCTTTCAATAGACAGAGATTATGTTTATGACAGAAAAGTATTGCACCTCACTTAAACAGCTCAGCGCATCATCAATACATGGCAAAGGATAAGAATCTTTTTTGTAATGCTATTCAGCTTTCAATAGTCTATAAAACACACGACTAGAACCATATTTTTTCTTAATGATTAACACAAAAGAGGCCCAAGAGCTCTTGAAAGGCACCAGCAACCCATGTTGCATAAGTTAATTAATTTCAGTGTTAACCACTTCATCCGCACTTTTGAACATCTTATTGGCTAAAAGCGAATGGCCAAATGATTTCTGGTATCAATATCGTGAAGTACTTCATTAGCACAACCCAAATCACAGTCATCTTTTGCAAACATACTACTGTACTTTTTGAAAAATACCCAGCTCTTGATCCTTCTCCTCTTCAGTTAATCCAGATAAGCTTTCTCGTGGTACTAATGAGCAAACAGATTGCTTTTCCTCGCCACTAAGGCCTAATTCATCTTTTTTAGCACCTAAGGCCTAATTCATCGAAGTGGCCAAAATCATAAACATTTTGAACTACTTTGACTGGTAATGTATAAACAAAGCGATAGTCTGATGCCACTTTACCTGAATAGGGTATGAATACAAATTACTTATAGCATCTGAATTCCTTGTGGTCAGTGAGGATGATCCCAGGAGTGGCAACAGGTTCCAAATCGGAACTACTTAATGGCGCAAAGATCTCATCATATAATCCTGGAGAGACTTACAACCAAATATCAGTTCCCAATATCACTTTCTAGATCATCAAAATAGCTAGGTTACAGTTAGCCTTTAGCGAAATCCATATAGGCTATGTAATCTGATTAGGTAACTATTGTGTATAGGATCAAATTCGCTGATAGCCTAGGGGTACCTTACAATTTTTTACTTTAGGTTAACAATCCCCAAAGTTTAAGGCGCTGGTGTCTCATCTTTACACTTGTAAAATTATGGCAAAGTTTTACCAAAGATTTCAAAAGTATTCTCTTCAAGTCATTTTTAACTCCATGAGCTCTCATAAATGAGGTCCCAGTAAGAAAATCATAGTTTTGATTGGAGAGGACAATAGTAGGAGTGGTTACTACAGTGAGTCGAATTGTAGTGGTAAAATGCAGTACAATCCTTCTAGAAGTAATGGATTGAGGGCCCGCTGTACCAAAACGTTTTTGATTATCTTGGTCTTGAGAAAAGACCAAACGCTTTATCATTTTAGTGGATACAATATTTACTGGTGCCAAACTGTCAATGATGGCATGGACTTTAAATTTACTACTAAAAATCAAAATATTTGCTTTCAGAAAAATAAGGGTCAGCTTGGTATCTTGATAGGACATCCAAGGTGTCTTCTTGTTTTAAGAAAGTTTGAATTTCCAAGACTAACTGAGGGCTGGATTCCAACAGTTATTCAATAGGCAACGCCTTTGAAACCCCTTTATATTGAGGAACATCACCAGAGGTAATATGGAGATCCTATAACACTAACTGGTGAACATATGACTGGGCTACTATTTGGTTCCCAACTCGGTATTACCTTCTTTCAGGGCACAGGTAGTCATGAAGACCCATTCTCTAGTGAGTAATTGCAACTCAGCTGAATGTGAAGTGGTTGTATCAGTGTTTAGTCTAGCCACAGGCGAGAGAGGTGAAGGTTCTACAGTGGAGATGTTCATAAGAGAGGTGGAAGTATAACACCCTAAGTCTACCCCGCCCTGACTTTTCCTAAAGCTGCCTCATTCACAGGGTTCACTAACCAACTTTTATTCTTAAAACGTGCCTTTTGGGCAACGATTGGCATAATGCCAAAATTTTTACTGCAAAGGAAGATATTTTGATTAACATCAACTTTCTCAATTGATGGCCATTCAGCCAAGTTAACTCCTTAGTGGGGGACAACCCTAGTCAGCGGGTTTTCATGATTTCCGCTGGCTTGAATTTGGCGCTTAAAAGGTGACAGCGCACGGCTTAGATAATTCACCATACGTGTAATATCATTATCTTCGTTCAACACTGATAACAAAACCTGATACAACTCAGTATAGGGCTCACAGGCGTGGCAAAGAGTAATCTGGGCATCAAACTCATTAATGATATTAGCCCCATACAGCGTTTGTGCTTCTAAGTAGAAACGCTCAAAAAATACTTGGATAGATTAATCTTCCTTAATGGAAACGTTGGGAAACCCCATCCTACGCGTTGTCATCATTTCAGCTCCGCCAAGCTCTTTGATAATAATGGCCTTAGCGTTAAAATAATACACTCCAACCTTCTTTAATTTGGGCATAACTAGCTCTTTGCTCTCAGAATCCAATGAATTTAACCGCCGTCAGCTTAGCAGTTCAGGCGCTCCAGCCATACTAATCTCAAAGAGGTCCAAAACTAGTCTATTTGCATTTTTTATTTAACTTGGGTAAATTTACCAGTTGACAGTAAAGAGATTATTTTGGACATAGGCCTGAGGGCCAGCGATGAATTGACATAGGATTGAGCTGACATATTATCAGGTTGCCCCGAGGCACCTACAGTTGGAATGGTGGGGAAGGCTGAAGATGGATGGAATCGCCCTTGTGCCCCATCACCTTCAATACCCACATCTATTGGAAGGGTCCCATGAGCAACTTGACCCATACAACACCGACACTTGTTTTCAGAAAAAACGGTGATGTTCCGCCTGAAATTAATATCCACTTGTTCAAATGTTTGATTAGTGGTCAATAAATCCGCTCTTAAAGCCATATTATCCTCAAAAATGCCCTTACTTGCTGGTCCAATTTGTTAATTTTGACGACTATGGACCAACATGAAATTGGAAATTAGGCCACCCTGGGCCTTCAATTATGCCCATAACTGACCAATCTCGTCAACTTTAATCAGCAGGGCCTCAGAGCCAAATTCATCAACGTTACTAATACAGCATATCTCCTTGAAAAGTAAACTTCAACTTATTGACCAAACTCCATACTGGTAGACAATGGTTAATAGAACAACATGGTGTAGCTCCTGTAGTGAGCAATAAATCATGAAATTGGTGCAACGGCGTCGATTCCAATTGCACAGGTTAATACACCAACATCTCAAAAGTATTGTAAGAAGATAATACTAAGATCAAAGACTCGTAAATGGAGACAAAATCTGTAATAGGGGTTTTATTTAAGTAAATCAATGAGCACCTTGTAGTATCAAGTACTGCCAAAGGCTCACAGACTTTCTCTCATAATTCTCCTAGTAAGCTGATACTTCCTAACTACCCAAAGAGTTTCCCCTCTCCTTTGCAATCCTATCCAGATATCATCATAATACAAGCATTCTCATTGGTGCTTCTTTAGTTAACAAACAGCCCTCCAAAATTAGTAGACTAGTTTGATGCCATCTGAATTGGGCCAATTAGCCTAAAAGTTAAAAGTCAGATTAGTATCCTTGAAAAGTGTTAATCCGCTGACTCATTTGAATTGTGGTCAGATGGCCTAGATAACAACAATGAGCTATTACTGATGTTTTACACCTGCATGGTACAATTAGGAGTATATCCTCTGAGTGGAATGAGAAGTGACAAAAGTATTATGGCCACAGCATTGGAGGCCAAAGAGTAAGCAATTAGGTATTGTGCCACTGGGGTTTCAGGTCTGCCGAGTAGTATAGTACTACTTTAGGCTACTACTTATCCCAGCAGGGGCATTGGGGCATATGTCTACCTCAACTGAATCCGCTATCTAGTTATTAGGTATAGTATGAATTATATATGTAATTACCTGATATACAGATGGTGTTAAACCCAATTACAACAAGGAATTAATATCGTTGCCTAACTGATCAATAAATCATCATTTAACTATTGGTCATTAATAAGTATTCACATTGACTATTAAAACAGTTTGCCATCTATTGTTAATCTGTTGTTCCTGCCTGTTACCTATTGTCTATATTATATAAGTAGTGTTTACTTACCTCTAAAAGTGAATTACTCAGTTATATACCTTGAGAGAAGTAATACCAGTTATTTAGGAGTATTTTCTATTTTTGGTTATAAAGACAGAAGGTCTCATATTTTTTATAGCCAGTAGACTTAGGAACGGTGAGTGTACCAGAGTTACTTGGGTTTCTATCAATGATTATTGGTTTATCTAATTTTGATTTTGAGCAGATGTTACATTATAAAGTGGGTATATTTCACCAATCTTCTTTGTTAAGTAATTTACTATGCACCATTAGCTAAAACTTAACAGGCCAATTCTCAGATATAGCGTTGACTTGTGGTTGCTGAAAATCCTCTTTAGTAACTAGTTCTGATAATCCTCAATGACACCTTGACAGCCTTAAGAAAAATTTGTTTAGACCTACATGCTCAATTGGACCATGATAGGGAGAATAAGTATCAAATACCTTAGTACACTTCCAAGGACAAGAAATCAAGTAGTTAAAGACTCACCTTTTAGCTGCCTACCAGAAACACAAACTGGTTAGATAAAAGTTTATAGCAGAATGCCGCCATTTTTTCTAGGTTGATAGATCAACTATGTGATGAATTCACATCTCGCTGTGTTATTTTCTTGCTTATTTTTAAATTAGGCCTTTAATTCTTAGGGCGATGAGACATAGTTTACACCTTAAACACTACAAATTTAACCACATTATCATAGTCAGGTATTTTTGTGGAACAATAATCTTGTGGTTACAGCTAGCAATTCAATTTTGCCAGCTTCTTCCCCATCAATAATTGTTCTTTAGTGGCTTCTTACCACCCTATAAAGCTTTCTACTCTGTCTGTGCTGACAGCTAAACTTATTTTGCTCTCGCTTCTCAGTCCAATAACTCTGACATTCAATCATAATCTTTGCGGCCTTGTTGCTCATGTGCTATGAGTACCATGTTCTGTTTAATTTGATAAATCTAATCAAATTAGTTAAAATTGGAACATACACACTTTGCTGCTTTTTTTTAAATAAGCATGGGCTTGCCTCTAAGGCCACTAATCTGGCCACGTTAATAAAATTCAGGACTCTTTAAGTCAATAATTGTAATGCTTAAATTACAGGAAGTTAGGATTAGTTATTGTAATGCCAAAGAGCTCATTGTGAAAGAGTTTGGCGGAGTGGAAGAGATGGCAAGCAGAAAACGTTGCTCATTATTTTATATAATAAGAATTAGTCTGTTATAGCTTTTTCTGAACGGTTACTAGAGAGGATCAAGCGTTATATGGAGCCAGGGCGTTAAGTAACTTTGATGCTCAAAATGCACTGCGCCATGCCTGTGAGCCCTACAAAAAGTTCCATTAAGTTCTGATACCAGTTCTAATTGAGGGGCATGATATTACCCATATAGTGAATTATCTCTGTCAATGCACTGTCACTTTTAAGGCGCTTGACAAAAGTTGCAGGAGCTTTGCAACCTATCCAATAGGGCCATCACCCAAAAGAAAAAATTAACTTAGTTTTACAGCCCATTATTTTGATAAGCCTGATATTCAATAAGATCACTTGTAATCTTTGTAAAAAACTGGAGCGTTATAAAAATTTGTTGCTTTAATATGGGTTCTATACCTAAGGCTCATTCTATGAATCCTAAGAATGAGAAAGACTTTGAAAAAGGCTAGGCGGAGTAGAGCTGGGATTTTCTACCTCCACCTCTTTTAAAAAATTCCAGGTAAGAAAAATCCCCAGAACCACATCTTATTAAGCAAATGAGCAACAATGATACCCCGCCTTCAGCTCTTCATCAAGTTATAGTGGATGATATGGTAGCGGTTACCACCCACTTACAGAAAAAACACAAGTCTGAGTAGGTGCAGAAAGTAGTAATGAAGCCTTACGTCAAACAACTGGAACAGCAAGAGCTTCCAGCAGCCTTTGATGATATCACAAAGGTATACAGGGTTCACATCTCCATACCCTTTTACCTTTAAAGAAAAACCCACTTTTATTTGAAGACCTAAAATTTTGTTTAGGTCCAGTGGAAACCTGGATGTCAACTTAGTCAATGCAGCTGATGCTTATTATGGGGAGTGTACATATGTTGATTTCACAGTTATTAAACTCAAAGTAAGAGATATTGTAGAAAGTGGGGCATTCATTAATAATGTGTCAACTAAGTTGGTAAAGACTTGAACCTGCTCCAAATATTGACTATCACAAAGTTTTTAGTACTGCAAGGGCCTCAAATAACCACTTCTTTAGTGTCTAAAGTGCAGTTCCACTGAGGTTTTGGTCAATAGTAATTCACTTATCACTATAGCTTTCTATACAGATGTTATAAATTTCTCATCTGAACCTCTTTTATGAGGACTTAAGGGATTAAGGCTGATTTTGAAGAGGACACAGTAGAATTACTGAGTCAAAATCTTCCATTGTACTACCACCAGTTACATGAACCCTACGCCTCAAGATCAGGAGGTGAGTAACCTTGCAATTAAGGATGGCATAGTGCCAATTAGTTATCAATGGATTTATAAAGCACTTTCAAATGCCTGCCCAAATTACGGAATTCAGGTCATTCTGCTTAGGCTAATTATGATATGATCATTATGGCAAGCCATTAACTTTATAATGGGGACTGAATATAGCTTGGAAATCCCCCGAGTATATGGCGAGATATCCATGCCATTCTGTTGTTCTAGGTAAAACCTGTTTCTGCACCTGAGATTGTTCTTCCTGACCATAAAGAAATTCGGGTATTTTTAGCCATCCTATATTCATATCCTATTCAACAAAGTGACATTAAATCGTTGCGTTTGTGCATATTTACTGGTTGAAGAAGGACTTAGTATTAAAAAATTTAGTAGATTTGTTAACTAGGACTTGGCGGAAATACAGGCCAGTTTATATGTTCTTTGTACCTTATGAAAGCCTTATCAGTTTAATGGAGAATGAAAGGAATAAGCACTGGTCCTTTTTAACAATTAGAGTATTATTTTTGTTAAGGATGAATTTGATTTGGTTTGTGCACATGATGTGTTATATTATATCAATACGGAAATCATAAGCTAATTTACTCCATCTTACTAGGCTCTTAAAGGTAGCATATGAAGCTGTCAACAATGAAACAATTAACTGGTGCAACAGGGGATGTTAGTTCCTTCCTAGAGTCATTGGGCCTCCCCTGCGTTGGTTATTAAAATGAAGGATGGCTATAACCAAATGGTAATTGTTTATAAGAAGCTCAAAGATACTACCTAGAAGGACTCCTATCTGTTACCTTAAATTCATGATGCGCTATACTGCTTGGGCGGCACGCTATACTTTACAGCCGAAGATTTTTTTAGAATTATTGGCAGATTAAGCTTCCCAAAAGTGAACAGAAGAAATGCGCTATTACTAACCAGCTATCTTTACCACCCCACTATGTTGCTGCAGGGGCTGTGCAATGTCCCCACAACCTTTCAGTGGGTTATGGGCATTTATTAGGTTATTTGAAAATATTATGCATCTTAATTCCTTTAAGTGATGTAGATGTTTAGTGAGAACGTTTAACAAGCACTTGAAACATTTTTGAAGAAGTTATTTACCAGCTCTTCAATTATGATTTAAAATCAAGCCATTATATTGTACCTTTTCTGATATCGGATGGAATATTTAGGGTTTATCATTGGTAAACAGGGCTTGTGGCCTTAGCTGGCAAAGATTGAGGCTCTAATACAGATGACAAGGGCAAGTTGTAAGTTTAACATCCAAGTGTTCCTTAGGTTTTTGGCTACTGTTTCCAGTTTGAGGAGCACTTTGGCAAATTAAGTGTATTCTTATTTCAACTTTTCAAAAACGGGGAACTATTTGAGTTGATAGGGAACTGCTAGATGACATTTGACAAATTAAGGCTGTGCCTCAATAAAGAGCTGATACCCATGTACTTGAACTTCAATGTCATTAATAATTCATAAGGACTCATCCCTCAGTGCTGTAGGAGCAGTGTTATCCCAGTTTGAACCTGAGGGAGTAGAGCATCTTGTGGCCTAATGCAGCTGGACTTTAGATGTACATGAAAAGAAATATACCAATACCAAGAAAGAATGTCTAGCTTTACATATATGCTTGCAAACAATTCAGGGAATATCCATGGTTAAATCTACAGTGTTAACTGACTATTCCTCTCTAAGATGGTTAAAAAATCTAAAAGACCCAGACAATGGATGGCTAATAGCTTTATAACAAGCATATAACTTTAAAATTCAACACTTGCTCCAGCGTTAAGCATCCATATGCAGATGACCTATCTTGTTTGCATACTGTGGCCTTAGCGGCTCATCAAGCTAATGACCTCTTTTGTAAAATGATAACTTAGAATTATGGTAATGAATTGGAAAGGGTTCAATGCACTTTAGAAAATATGAGGTAAAATACTTTTATTAATAGTGCAAGCTTTATAAAGTTATTGACAGGCAACAATTTGTTTTCCAGGCTCACTGAGAAGATTGATTTAATTATTGCAGCCATAAGGCTACAGGGCACAGGAGATTAAGAAAACACTCAAACAGTTAATATCACATTACTATTGGGAATCAATGTCTTTTGATATTTATGAGACTCTCAGCTGATGTAAAGAATTAAAAACTGAATTTCATTACCAAAAGTCGCTACATATAACTTAGTGAAACCCAATTTTGCCTGGCACACCATCTCTATCGATGTTGTGGGCCATTTCCCAATAATTGTGTACAATATAAATAGTTAATTGTGGCCATTGATCACCTCATTAAGTGGATTGAGGACAAAGCAGTTAAAGTATCTGGACCTATGACCGCAGCTATGTTTAACTTGGAAAAAATAGTTGGTTGCATGGCTGACCCCAGTTTAATATAAAGGATAACGGGACTAACTTTACATTTAAATTAATGCAAATTCAATGACTTGATGGATATAAGAGAGTTATTGTTTATGCATTATAACCCTGAGACCAATGGTCATCATAAATAGTGAATGATACTGTTGGGCTACGCTCTATGTTAGGTGAGGCCTCAATTGAGGTTTCTGACTTATTTACTATATTCATCAACTTTAAAATACCTTTAATATTAATTAATTATCAGTTGATGTTTTCTTGGGCCTAAGGCCCAAAATCAAGAAAAAGATATGTTTCTAAGCACTGAGCGATTTCCCTCATTAACGTTGAACTCTCTACCAAACAAGCCCAGATAGATCTCCAATTAGTGCTACTGGGTGAAAAGATAGGGAAGAATGCCCGGCCAATTTAAAATCACCTTGATATTTGGCCTGAAGGTTGTATTCAATGTTAAATTCTTCTATTCACCCCATTGACAACTTGATACCACCTATTCAACCTTAGTATCTGTTAGATTTCTGATAGCAGATAATGGAAACCACTTATCTGTGTTACCATTATCACTCTCAGTTCAGTCTTAATTGATATTTGATCTACTACAAACCTGAACCTGGACTGCGCCATCACCTCCCACATTCATGAATATTACAGCCTCACACGTGGTACACGCCTATCCTTCTCATCTGGAATATTATCCTCATTATTCTCTTCCTTTTTCTTTTCTGGTAATATTTAGAAGTACCATTTATTTCCTAAATAGATACCTTTCCCTTTACGCCTATCTATCTTTATTATAAAGTTCTCCCAATCCCTCCAAACCTTTACGCAATAGATTAAGTCAAATTATATCAAAATTTTAGCTGACATTCATCCCAACTTTGTGAGCTTTGAGGGACCACCTTTAGATATGGTTTGTGCCACTAAAAATGGCTGGTGGCCTGAAAAGACTTGTGCTTCTTTCCAGGTTCTCTCTCAACTGCACTAAAGATCCCATTGGAATTAGGATGGATAAAGAGATAGTTTAGACATTTTTGAAGTCTCTACTAAACCAAAACTTACCATTAAGCACCAATCAAAGTTGTATTGGATGTTTACCGGTGTTAATTTATTAATCCTAAACTTATTTGGTTTGAATAGCATGGACAATTTGTTATAAACAAGTCAAAACAATGAAAGGTTTAAAAGTAAAGGTGAGCTGCAAAGTAGAATGGACGCGCAGTATATGCTTCAGCAAACAGCAGCTCCTAAAGATTACTAACTATGCATATGATGCTGCTTATAGAATGACAGATGAGTATAATATTATGAGCGAGAGCAATAATGAAGCACTCAATAAACTATTTTACGTCATTTTTAATTCCACAATCACTATATCAAAACACTAGAACAGATCCTTTTGATACACTGACAAAAATATCCTATGTCAGATAAATTTGAGATGAACTGCTCACACTTAAACTTACTATAGCTGAAGAAATAGGTTATGTGAAGCACAACAAGAAGCCAATGAGTTAACTAGACCAATCGGCCACATTTGTTTTGTTTCCTGCTTTGAGTCTCCTTACTGTTCAAATGGCAAATTTAAGCAGCTGAACCAAATGCCTCCACGCCTCTCTCATTTCCTGACGCCAAGGCTCCTCACTATTCTAACAATGTAATAGATAGACCAGCAGCTTGCTTGGCCTTTGAACTTCCCTGTGTTAAGGCTCCTCACTGTTCTGATGATAAAAATGGAACAGCCAAACCAGAAGCCTCCGCGCCCCTCTCAATTTCTTGCTCTGAGACACCTTGCTATCTTGACAATAAGGCAGCCAATCCAAATGCCTCAGCGTCTCTCCGTTTCCCTTTGCTGGATCTCCATTCTGTTTAACAATGAAACATCCAATTTAAATGCCTTGGCTCTTTCCCCATTTCTCTGCGCTGATGCTAATTAAAGCACTGACACCAAAATTTGAGCCATTTAAACCTATTCTCACTCATTTACCAATGTGTTTATTCCCCAATAATTTAATTGTAATTTAATTTCTATTGTAACTTTATTTTTTATTGTCACTAAAGGTTATTCAACCCTACTTCAACTAATATTGGATAAGTTAAAAAGTTATAAACCAACCGCTTTTTGTTAGATTTAAGCAAAAAAGCGCTTAAAAGCTCCTGCCTTCGCTAATCTGTCAATCAAGAAAAGCAACTGTAGTACTTACCAATCTCAATAGGTTCTTCTTTATACCCAACTGACGCCTCCCATTTAAGTATATATTTACCTGTTGATGTGGCAACTACCATCTAGTGATTGAGGCAAAATGTTATTCCCCAACCAGTATTTTGAATTAAAGTAAGGCCATAATCAAGATTACCATGCCCTCATGCTTAAGTAATTATGTCCTGACATTCCGGTTGCCCTCTGCACTATTCCCTTCAATATGCTGGTGTCCAACTTGCAAGAGATCTTTATGTATCTTGTCAGCCACTTCCCTACCCTCAACAGATACAACACCGTTTTTGGCCACCAGGTTTTTGAAGTGAAACGCTTCATTGTCCACACTCCTCAGGAAGAGGCCCAGTTTGATGCCACCAAGAGCGAGGCCAAGGAGCTGCATGTGGCAGCTTGAAGTGAAACCTCCAAAATACAACCATGCTCTAGGGGCACATGCCTATTCAACACCCTGGTTGGTGGTGCTCCTGTCTGTTACCTTTATTCTCCCTTCATGTAGACTTGCTAGTTGATTCACTTGCCATCATCTCCAAAGTGGCGGTTGGAGCTCTAATGATGGATGTCAAGCTCTGCATCTCTGAATTATCCAGGAGGCCCCAAATTCATGCGGCATTCTAAGCGCATCTTTTTAACCACTAACAATATAAATATGATATTTAAGTGCAAAGAGTCAAAGCTATCCTTGCAAACCCCAACTTTTTATGTCAAACCCAATCTGCATCAATTTCTTTCACGTGCCCTGCTCCACCAATCCTTCATCATTAAGAGTGAACCACTGCCTCTGATGGCTATGTAACTAACAACGGCCGCCAAACTACCAACTGTCTTTACAAGCTGCAACTGAAACCAACCTCATCCAAACCTTTTAAAAATACCTCATATTCTTATACATTACCCCACAGCTATAACGCTGAGATGAAGCTTGCCACTCCTAAAAATGATATTTCAGAATATTGGGATCCCCACCTAATCAAAATCAAGCTGAACAAAATGAACAAAATCAGAAACAGTGTTGAAAACATTTGTCCTACCACAACAGCCTATATATTAGAAGACTGAAACCAGCCTCATGCTCCCCAGGCTATTATCTAAATCAACTGCCTTAGTTCATCACACTCAACTCAACTCTAGCAGCTTGGGAACCTAGCAAAGCTAGCTGATCCTGGAAAAATCATTGTCACCCACCAGTTGAGGCTTGGAGGAGGCTCTTTCATGTCTTCTCTTTGTTAGGTGAAGCCATAGCTTATGGTTTCTGGCTTACTTAATGTTTTCATTATCTTTGAATTCTCTTTATTATTTATATAATTTATTAATTAACATTTTCATGGGAATATGGCTATAAAAATTATTTATCTATCAATTATTATTTTATTAGGCCTAAGGCCCAAAACAAATTATCTAACTGCCATTTGATGCTCTCAGGCCTAAAGCCACAAACCATTTATTAGTTAATTAACATTTTATCAGGACTAAGACCTAAAATATTAACAACAATATAATTCTAGGCATTGAGTGAATTACCACATTAACGCCGTGCTCTCTACCAAACAAATTCTGGATAGATCACATAACTAGTGCTCCGCTGGCTGATGAGATAGGTAAGAATGCCCAAACCAGCTTAATATCATCTTAATATTAAGCCAAAAATTGTATTCAATGTTCCTTACTTCTATTCACCACATTAACAACTTTATTCCACCTATTTTAGCTTACTATCTGTTGGCTTCCTAATAAAAGACAATGAAAAACTACTTAACAGCGTTACCATCTTTGCTCTCAATACCAGCCTTTTAGTGAAGAATTCTGATCTAGCCCAACCCTGAACCTGGACTGTGCCATCATCTCCCAAATTCCTGAATCTCCATCAACCATCAAACGTGGTATGTGCCTAGCCATCATCATCTGGAATATTTCTCTCTTTTTTATTTTTGATTATTTTCTGGTACTATTCTAAAAGTATCATTTATTTCCTTGTATATAATTTTCCCCTTACTATTACTTATCTTATCATAAAGCTCTTTTATGACCTATGAACTTTTACTTAGTAGATTATGTATCATTATATCAGGGTTTTATCCAACGTGTATCCTGACTTTTCAAGCTTTGAGGGTCCACCTTTACTTATGCTTTATGTAACTAATAAAAAGGCTGGCGAATTACAGATTCTTGTTGTTATTTTATGTAAGTTAGTTACTAAAAAGGCGTCCTTTTGGAACCTTAATTCTCCTTCCAACAAATATGCCTATAACATACCTTACCACTCAGCCATGAGGCACTCCCCAATTGAGTTAAAATATGGGAATCATCATGCACTTCCCCTGATTTCATACTCATATGTTTATAGAGAACATAAGTTCACCTGATACTAAAAACTCATGCAAACATTAATCCATTTGAAAAGTTCAACATACCACAATATGCTGTTTCTGAAAGTCAGTAATAGAACGCTTGATAATGAGGATTGCTAGAACTTACCTGCCTTTGGCATTGGGTAATTGGTCTGGCATTACAATAACCATGCTTTAGAGGAACTAGCAAATTAGATTAGATTTTTAAAGGGCCTTTGAGATTATAGAGAAGACATATAATGATGTCTACAATTTGAAAGATCCCACAAGGTGTTACCTTATAACTAGGTATAAGATAAGTTCTGAATAAGTGAAACCTGCACCTCAGACTTATGACCACGGGCTCTAAATAGCGCATTGACCCCCACTCATCTTTGTTCCCTGATGTTCTATTACATGAGGAAATTTTTGTAATTGGTATGATTAACCAACAGTTTGTTTACTTAATTTTTATATTATGCTAATATTAAATAAAGGGTTTGATTGAGATTATTTTGCCCCATGGCTGACGCTTAATATGAACCAGCAGAAGTTGTATTAAAATATTGTTGGTAACCTTGTCCGCTTCCATCTGGCTACTGGTAAATAGCACAAAAATTGAATCCTCAATCTTCACCGGTGCAACTCAATTTCTTAATCTCTTGATTACTGCGGCCATGGCCCTGGTTTTTATATCGCCCATCATATATTATTAACTGTTCAATATTTTTCCCACTCTATAATAAAGCCTGTCATTGAGAGGCTCACAATTATTATCCCCATCCTTTCCACCAGAGTCTTAAATCTATTAGGCTTACTGCTGTTATTATGAGTATTATTCTAAATTTACTTCCTTAGAGGCTCTGTATTTCCATCTATATGATTGCCCAAAGATTCTTTAGTGCTGTTCCTCTATCAATTAATTGCACCAATGGGAATGAGTGATGAGAAGAGAAAATCAGAAATAAACTGCCATTGTGAAAGGATCTATTTAGACGTTAGCTGGTTTTAAAGTCTACTACTGAAAGAGGAATATCCTTGGCAAAGCCTCTAAGCCAATGTTAGCTATAAATACTATGCTATGCTTATTTTTGAGTTTCTAATAAAATCTATTTGTGACAAATAAGGATTTACTTTTTGTTTTCCCAGGACGTTGTTTCATGCAGCGTATTGTATCTGTGTGTTTGTTAACATGTGCCCATGTGATACAACGCCTCTGCACCAGTCTCAAAATGTTAACATAATGATTCTAGTGACCTCCATCAAAGACAGAAATTTTTTGAAATAGCTATATAGAACCTTTACCACTTAAATTGGCTAATGATGCTGCTATTTTGCAAGTAAACAGTATTTCCTAGTATTCTGGGTGTAGTAATATAGATATCTAGAAAAGAAAGCAAGGTTTGAGCAATCATCAAAAATGGGGAGCTCCAATTGTATCAACTCTATAAAGTTAGTGAAAAAATAGGACTCATACCAAATTCTAGACCATGATAGAGTTTACAAACTGCAATTTTATGGACTACAACTTTTTAATGGAATATAAAGTGCTCTTCCTTACAGTTTGGACCTCTTGTTGTCACAGCACCAAAAATAGTCGTGCCTAATTACAATTATGATATACTAATTGGTTTTGACTTCATATGGAAGTATAAGTCTTAGTGTGATTTTTGAAATACTCATGAAATTCTAGTGCAAACTTTGTCACTGTTTCTAACCAAAAAGCTTCTCCCCCAAAGCATAAGGAACAACTTATATCAGTTTAATATATGCAGATGGAATATCCAATAAAATAATATTGTCAGATTGGTTACTGTTCCAGAAAAGCCACTTGATCATATTAAGGTGTGTGGGGAATTCACTTATGGCGCAAATGCCAATAATTATTAATTCCAAGATCAGTCTATGTTGGAAACTGGCCTTACCTTAAAAAACCTGAATATCTATGCTAAAGTCCAGCACCGTGGCAGAAAGCTATAACTGAACCATATGTTACACATAGGATTTTTATCCCTGGTCTTGGTGAAATTCAGGTATTAGTTGCCAACTTTTTATATAGGCCAATAAAGATAGAAGCGAATCAAGTAGTAGTATATGTCTACTTGATTATGATTAAGAAAATTTTATTCTTCCATGACTTTGGCCAGCTAAACAAGATGGGGTTACCAGGTAACCCAAATTCCATGGTTAATTTTGACATACATAATTGTGAAAAACTTACTGTAATCTCAGAGGAACAGAAGGATAAGGACCTTAAATTATTTGACAATATTAAAAGATGTTTGCACAAGATTAATATGACCTCTAACGTGCCAAAGGTGTATTTAATAAGGTCAAAATTAGGGATCAATTGCTGACTTAGATATGGTTAATTAGACATATGTGGTAAATTATGACCAAGGTACCAACCATGTTGGCAAACTAAGTAAACAAGGTTTATTGATTCCATCTTTAAGCCCTTAGAAAGCCCAATATTAATTTAAAATTAAAATTTAACTGAGTTATTATAGATTACTGTTAGACGAACAAAATAATTAAAAAAGGACTGATACCTGCTACCATAATTAGATGATGCTCTGGATCGCCTGAGAGGGGCTTGATTTTTATCAACCAGGGATCTCATGTCAGTATACTAGCAAATTGAGCCACATAAGAAGGATCAAGAAAAATATGTAATTAATACTGCACAAGGACTATATCAACCAATGAAAATACTACAATGTCTCTGTTGCAATTTTTTGCAACTGGGAGAATTGCACAAGTTAATTTGGCACTTAAACAAGTAAGGCTGTATGAAGACAGTTTCTCCCAGAATAGACTAATGCTCGCTAAAATAGGCTTTTAGTAAATGAATCCCCAAATTTGATGTAGTCTCATTTTTTAATTCCAGCATTGGGGGATATGGAGATTCCAAATAAACTTCTCTAAGTAGCTTTAGCCTCAAGTTATACTTCCAATGTTTAGATCTGGCATAAAAAAATGGAGTTACGCTCCTTTGGGACTAGTTAATACCAATTAGTGAATTTCCACTTTTCTTTTTCTGTCCTTTTGTATGAATACAACTCTCTACAATATATGCTGAGAATATTTGGGAGTAAATTCATGTCTCAGCCTTCTTTATGACACCTGAATCTTCCAGTTATTTCTATTTTTTGGTCTGCTGATAGGTTGCCGTCATCATTGTGAGGGCCAGGCCTGAGATTGGTTGCATCTTTAGAGCATGGTGGGCATTAAATTGGTAAGATTGTAACAGGGTTGGTTGAAAAATTTAAATTTTAAAAATCTTCTGAAATTTTTATGGCAGGTTTGGATGGCCAAATTTTAGAACATATAACTGACAAGAATGAAACTGGCTTGGAGAACTTATCAGATTATGAGTGGATATGAATTATAGCACTGGAAATTGTAATTATATAGTAAATAATAAATGATTGAATTTGGGCAAACAAAAATACTAGTGAAATACTGATGGTAGAAAATAGGAATTGGTAAGCCATATATTGGTATCATCTAGTAATTAATAAATGCTTAGTCTGGGTGGGAGAAAGTGTTGGTAAAATGTCTGTCATCGGATCAATAGGAATTGATCTGCTATATGCAGATAATCAGGTCAAGAATATGGAAAATTAATTTATGCCTATGTTTAACCTTTAAGTAAGCATAAACTATGATTTCAATAATTGGGCTGAGGGTAGAAATAAGAGCTATCTTAAATTAGGAGATTGGTAAACAGAAATTCTCACAAATTTTTTGGCTAAAAATCTTGATAATCCACAACTGATGGGAATGGAACTGTTTTAAAGAAATGAACATTCTGTCAATGAGCGGCTAGGGATCAATTTGCTCAAAAAGAATCTCATACCAAATTTATAAAATGCTTGAATTTAAGTAGAATAAAATATGAGCAAAATATCTGTTGGTAGATTAGCAGAAAATTAATCTGTTGAGGAACACAGATAATTAAGAATGAGGTTGTCAGAAAATCACTTTTATGATGATAGTGGGCTCTGCTGGTCAGCAGGCCAACCAGTATGAAGACTGGTCAGCCCTTGCCATTTCACCTTAGGCAACAGGGCCAACAGCACTGGCTGACCCCTGGCGTGTCACCCGCACCATTTGGGGATCCCCTAGCTTGAACCCCCAACCATTAGATTATAAATAAATTTATTAAAAAAGGGAGATTATGAAAAGGGAGAAGTTTATTAAAAGGAAGCATTATGTATTTATATGTATAAAGGGCTACTGCGCATGTCACTGACCTATCAGCTCATTGCTGGATCTTCCAGCTAACCACTCTCTCTTACTGAGCTTCTTTATTCCCTGGTGTCAACCCTCGCACCTCATCCCTACTGATGACTAATTATTAGTTTAGCTTCACCCTCAGCCTTCAGTCACTGGTGAACTGTATAAATTATTATATAAATAAATATCAAATTGGGATTCGACTTAGTAATTAAGCAATGGAAACTTTTAGTCACTTGGGTAACCTGGGACATCTCAGCTTCTGGCTAATAGCACATTTAAACTCATTGTAATTGATTGTTTGGGAAATCGCCTTTCTCAGGTGATATAATTATTATATATTAGGCGCCAGAAACATCCTTGGTCGCCTCAAACTCAAAATTGTCAGGTTCTAGGAACATTTACTTAAATAAACCAAAATGGATCATCCTTGACTATTAGTCACTGGTGATCTGTATACTAATTTGGGGTCATCAATTACCTCACTTGATCCTAAATTCCAATCTCAGTGGAATACCTGGAGACTTCTTAACCCAATTTGAGTAGCAACCACCTAGTAATTGTACCAATAACCATGAGATCCAGTCAATAAGCCAACTCACAGGGATTGACCTATTTCATCCCAAATCTTGTTAATTCATTGGAGAAATCCATCTGGTTAAAAATATGACAGAGGGTATAACAAATTAATAAGTTCTAAAATTTGGGTTTTGAAGACTAATGAACTATATGACGGCAGTCAATGAGGATCAATCTTCCAGGAGATATCAGTTGTGGAACAAGTGAGGTGGCAAGGTCTTTGGGGTGCTAAGTGTACTATGAATAAGTCAATATCCTATGTGTTGGCTTTGCTCAAGTCTAGGTGAAGCCTTGACTTTTTGGCTATAATTCAGTTGTTGTTTTAATCAACGTTGATTTAACAATTATTATTGTCAACATCAGTGTATAATAATATTAAGATAATTAATTTATGTATAGTTGGGTACTAAAGTCTAAAATTACCAATGATATATTTTAAAGCACTGATCGATTTCCCATAATAATGCTGAGTTCACACCCCTAACAAATTCTGGAAAAATCGCCCCATTAGTGCTCCACTGGCAGAAGCAATAAGGAATACTGCCTGGCCTGACTTAATATCATCTTGATATTAAAACTTAAGTTATTTTCGCGAATTTTTCAATCTGCTACAGCAGGATCAACTAGTTTGTCAGGCCAAACAGTATGTGGACTGCTGGCCCTTGCTGTTTCAAATTCATAAGTGTACCAAGCCCCTACAATTCTACTTCAAACTAAAACTCCACCAACCCAACAGACCAAGGAACTTCGCCTTAGCGCCATTGTCCCCTTTTGGGAGAGCGCTGGTGGTCCTCAGCACCCATCCTGGGCAGCCTGACCCCATTTACTTTTACCACATGATCTATCGCCAGCCCTTATTAGGTGTGCACTGGAAAGTCTGTCCCCCATCTTGGGTGGCCGGCTCCCTAGATACACCACCCTCAGGCTGACGGCCATCAGCCCCCATTGTTAGTGGCCAGGTAGCCTAGTTCCCGTTGGGGGTTTTCCTGTAGGGATGAGGTCTGAAAGTTGGCAGCACTGGACACATCAGGTGCGTCACCCCACACCTATCTTGGGGAGCTCCAGTCCCACATTTACTAAACTAGCCACTTTCACTACTAATAATAAAAATGGTCTGCGAAAAAGAGATCTTTAATAAGTGGGGGTACTAACTATTATACTTAGGCGTTATTCTGGCAATCCGCTGCCCTCCTATCAAAACCTATTAGCATTCATCACTGGCACACCACTCAATCATCAGCCTTTCGCCATCACTCATTCCTCTTAATTGGTCCTTCTCAAACATTAGATATTAAGTCACTAATCCTTAGTATCAGTCGCCAGTTCATCATATAAAATTACTTATAAAAAATACAGATATCCCCATCCTTCAGTTACTGTTAATTAAAAACTCTAGGCGGTGGAGTCACCCTTGCTCACTTTCATATCAGAAACTTATGCACTCAAGCCAGTAATCTGATTGTCCTCAAAAAAAGTCGCTGGCTGATCCAAAATATTACAAGATTTGGTTATCCTTGGCATCAGTTGCCCATAACCCCAAACACCTTAACTAGATTTGGCATTGTGCCATAATATATATAACTATCAACAATCTCTGCTTCAGTCACCGGTGTCAAACTTTTAATAATTATATATATAGCTTTGGTTATCCTCAGCGTAAATTACCAGTGAATGTAAAAACCTGATTTGATAATAGGGTCAGCTTTAACAAATCCAGACTTAGTGGAATTCATCAAAATAGCTTAAACTAACTAAAAGGGGAGCACAAATTGGCACAAACCTTTTATGTACCATTAAACTAGGTGATTGATTGTCCCACTGGCCTCACCTATCTTGACTTTAATTTCAGCAATTATGGGAGGAATCCATCTGGTTAGTTTTTTGACATTTCACCCTTTAACCAGATGGTATTCCTCATATGTGACTTCATCTATTAAGTGGGCCAAAACTTCATCAGTGCGATGGTGAGGGAGGTTTGTGGACAACTTCTCTGCCTCCAAGGGGCGCCATAAAATTAAGCCCATAGTTGTCGCCAGCTCCTAACCTTAACTCCAAAAACTCGAGCAACACATCAGCGGAGTCCCCTGAAGTGATCACACTGTCACAAATTTTTTTAATCTGCTACAGCAGGCTCCACTAGTGTGCCAGGCCAAAGAGTATTTAACTGCTGGCCCTTGCTGTTTCGCCTTCATATGCGAACCAATCCCTAAAAATCCACATCCAACCCACCAACCATCCACACCATCAACTTGCCCTAGTACCATTGGCCCCATTTGGGAGTGCACCAGTGGTCCTCAGCCTCCTTCCTGGGCATTATGACCCTTGCTCCTTCTCCTTCATGACCAATCACCGGCCCTTCTCTGGTGTACACTGGCAAGTCTGTCCCCCAACTTGGGCAGCTCAGCTCCCTAGCTACACCTTCCTCATGGTTGATGGTCATCAGTCCCTCTTTGTTGGTGTCCGGTTGTCCAGGTTCTCATGGGGTTTCTTGTAGGGCCAAGGTATGGGAGTTGGCAGCACTTCTTACTCCAGGTGCTTCACCCCACACCTTCCTTAGGGATACCCAGTCCCACCTTTATCAACATAGCCGTTTTCACTACTAGCAATAAATAAAGGTGGGCGAAAAGAGATCAATCAAGAGAGAACTATAATTATGTATACTTAGGTGTTGCTTTGGAAGTCTGCTGCCCACCTATCAAAACCCATCTACATTCTCACCAGAACTCATTTAATCATCGGCATTCCCCCAGCACTCATTCCCTCTTAATTGATCCTTCTTTAACAACAGGTATTAAGTTGACTCATCCTTGGCATCAGCCAGCAGTTAATTGTAATTAATTACTGTTATAAATAACATTGAATATTTTGGCCTTCAGTTGCCAGTAATTCAGAACTCTAGGTGACAAAATCACCATTGCTTGCTCTCATGTCAGAATTTTTGGCACTTAAGCTGGTAATCTGATCATCCTCAGCCTAAGTCGCTTGCTGATACCTAAATAGTATATGATTGGGTATCCTTGGCTTCAGTTGCCAGTAATCCCAAACACCTTAACATCAAGTTGGCATTACGCCTTAATACATAAATATGTTGACATCCTCAGCATCAGTCACTGGTGTCAAGTTGCTAATACTTACTTAGTATAATATTGATCATCCTCAGCATATATTGCCAGTGATTGTAATAAACTAATATTCTATTGATGATTGGCCCTGATAAATCTAGACGCGCAAATTCATCAAAATAAATTGATCTAATTAAAAGGGGAGCACAATCAGCATATACTTATCAAGTATCCTCAAAACTAGGTATTTGATTGGCCCATTGGCCCTAACCAGCCTTGACCCTAGTTTTGGCAAGTATGTTAGTAATCCATCTGATTAATTTTTCTGAAAGTTATATTCTGTGTTTTTATCCTCTAGTCAACCACCTTATGCCACATATTATGCCTTACTCTCCATTTGTTTCCTAGTGCCATATAATGGATACCACCTAACTGTGTAACCATTATTGATATCTGTTTAGCCTTAAATGATGAATACTGATCTACTCCAAATCTGAACCTGGACTTTGCCATCACCTCCTATATTTCTGACACTTTCACCCTTACACATGGAAATCGCCCATCACTCATCATAATACTGATTTCCCCTCAGTATTTTAAAAGGTATTATTTACTTAATAAACATAACCTCATATGACCTTATTATATGAAGAATCTAAGTTCCCTTGAGCCTCTGAAAAAGCCTTAAGATGGTTAAGCCCATTGTGATACATTAGGTCCAGAGGAAAGCGTCCAACTAGTCCTTTTCAGATGGCTAATTAGCAGAAATGTAAAGACTATGGTTGGTCAAAATGAATTCGTGACAGTCTTTACAAAGCACTAGCTACAAAATTAATGGACAATGGATGCCACCTTAGGTGATTTGGAATTTTTGCATCACTGTTTACATAGACAATAACAATGTAATTAGAAGCACATGTACAGATCACCTTGAACACTTAGAATAGGTTTTCAGAAGGTATTAGCATCAAATATGAAAGATAATTTTAAAAAAATTTATTTCTTTAAATAAGCTTTTTAAATTTTGGTTCTATTGTAAACGCTGATGAACTACGCCCTAAAAATACTTAGAGTTGATGCGATTCAGGACATGCCACAAATAAAAAAGTTTTCAAGGTGTTCAAGATTTTTTATAATGGTTGATACCATTACCATTTTATTAAAAATTTCGCATCCATAGCTGAGCCACATTTTAACTACTAAACAATCCAAAGATAGGCGTTAAATTAAAGATAAAGAACTGAACTCATTTTGATGCATTTAGTATGTATCTATTAATTGAACTAATCTTATAATGATCCAGATTTTGGTTGTCTTTTTGTTCTATAAATATATGCATCTATAACGGCAATTGGTGCCATATTGAGTCAGGTGTATGACTGCAGCGATGAAAGCCCTGTAGCATATGTGAGCTGTATATTGAGAGAATAGGAGTAAAACTACACTGTGACATGGTGTGAATGGCTTGTAGTAATATAAGCTTTAAGCAGTTCATAGTATACATTCTTGGAGTACAATTAAGGTGGTGATGGACCATTCTTCAATTAAAAGGCTTCATAAATTATTAAAGATCCTGAAGGAAGATTGCACAATAGGTCTTAAAATCATAAAATACCATTTTGAGATTGTACACTTGTGGGGACTGCACATTAAAATAAATACGTTTTATTCCAGTTGCCAACAGATCTGATTTTTTAGTGATTAGACGATCTATATAAAAAAAAGATTTCTGGAGAAATCCTGGACCATACACCGGAAATTCAGCAAGCATAAAATATGAAGATGAAAATTATTAGAATGTCAAGTATCACTTTTCTTTCTTGTTGCAATCACTTTTGCAACCTATCCAAATCAAGTCTGAATCTAATTTGATAATCTCACAGAGGAGATTAGTCTGCGCCCATTTCAGGTAGCAGTTGGACAAGTAAGGTAAGAGGAGCAGGTGGAAGGCCCGTGGCCTCCAACATTTGAAAACGCCCCAGAGAAACTGGCGGAATAGACAAAAATTTCAAAAAACTGGCAGTCACTATTTCCCCAGAAATACTTGCATGTCAAGCACAATGCAACCAGTACATCAACATGCCACACTCCCAGCCACTTTTGCCGGTGTAATTCAGAGTCCACATGTTTCTGGACATCCAACAAATAGCCTTATGGGAAAAATTTTGTGAAGATGTGCACACAATTTTCCTGACCGCGGTGTACATCACACCTCACTCCATGTCAGATGGTTGGCTGGACCTAGGTTTTGAAAGCAAAACAGCAGCAAAAGAGGCTGCTGCGGTGCGCGTAGTGGTCGACCTCCCCAAAGGGCAATGGGTCATCAAAACCAAATGCACCAGATGGACAAAATTAAACCAAATTTCCTCACGTTTGACTTTTTTGCCTACTATGGTAAAACGTGAAATTTTGGAACAACACCTGAAAGATGGTCTCGCCATATATGGTGAATTACAATCTTTTGAAATGCAATGCTTCATGCTGATGCCACACCTGTGCACCGGCAAAGCCATCGCAGTCCTGACCCCAACCAAGGAGATCATGAAGGACCTAGCCCAGATCCCGCACTCCACTTTTATTGATATTGCAGGGCATACCACCCACCCATTCTGGGTGACCGTGGACAGCGCGCCCCCCATTTGCACCCAATGTGACGTGTTCAGCCATAAGGCGCATGCATGCCCCACCAAGGAGGGCATCACATTCCAGGAGCATCCCTCAGCGGCCATAGCCAGTGGAGAGGCGCACTATGAACCAACTGAAGCACCAAAGAGGCTTTCCCGCGGGGAGCACAAGTCTGCTACCTACTGGTAAAGCCTATCTCCCTGCAAGAGCGGAAGAAGGCCAAGCAGGCCCACAGGGCTACGGCCAAGGAAGCGGCCAAAGCCACCACCGCTATCCGCACTCCCAATGCCAGGAGGATATTGAAACCTTCGTGGTGGAAGCAACTTGGGAATCCATCAACCAATAAGATTGGGAAACCCATGCCAATTGGGCCACTCAATCCAAGGATTAATGGGGGACTCAATCTCACCCAATTGTCGCACCCAAACTCTGGTTAGAACTGACTTGGGACCCATACCAACTGAAAAAAAATTTTAACCCGCTCAACGGTGCACTGAACTCATCTGCACCGCAAAAAATTCGTCTTATGTTGGGGAAACAAAAAGTGAAGGCCAAAGCCAGCGCAACTCTTTCTGCAGAAAATTAACAAAAATCCCGATAGCGTTGCTGCTAACACCCATGCTGCTGTGAAGGCCCGTGGGGATCTAGAGGAGGCTGGTGGACCTGGATGCCCACCCCCTTGCACCTAAGGTGCAAAGGGGAAACCTTCACTTTAGGGACATTGAATATCGCCAGACTCAAGGCCTCCCCATCCTGGGCTAGGAAACTGAGTTTTTTACAAAAAAATTTACCCGTGGATATCTTGGCCATCCAGGAGTCCCACTGTCCACGAGGTTCCAAGGAAGCTTGGAAAACAATGCTCCTCCCATCCCTATCCTTTTGGACAGAGCACTGTGGGGTGCTAGTTCAGAAAAACAATTTTTTCAAATTTTTATCATCAGAATCCTTCCTAAATGGCTGAGTCCTCATTGTCACTTTCTTATGGGCTGACGTGGCACATGCTATCATCAACATCTATGCCCCAACCTGTGCATGAGAACGTCAGGAATTTTTCTCGTCAGTCAAATCCCTCCTGTTACCCCCAGACCCTTTCATAGTCGGCGATATGAACTGTTGGCTAAACACACCAACAGACCGTTGGCCTTCCTCCTCCCATGCCCCTCAGGGCCACGTAGAACTTCGCGTTCTAAAGGCCACCCTTGGGTTAATGGATGCACTGCCATGGCGAGCCCGCTGCTCGAAAACATGACATGACCCCACATCCACACCGCCCAATTAAGGTCCATGACCCGCATAGACCTTATCCTTACCCCGGTGAAATTCCAACCTCACATTTTCCACTTTCCAAATAATGACAAATTGAATTCTCCAACCACCAGCTGGTCTCAATAACCTATCACCTACCTGTCACAGTGGCTAAGGCCCCACATTGGTGCAAACTCCGCCCTCCCAAACTTGCGTCACCAGGATTTTCCACTTGGGTGGAATCAGCAACTTTGGCAAAAGAGTTTGTTACACCATTTTGCGCGGACCCCATCTCCACATGGGCAGCTTTCAAAGAGGATACCATCTGCCACTCTTGCCACCTCTCCTCCTGACGCTCACAAGCCACATCAGCTGTCATCTTGCGCACTCTGGCAGAGTTGGCACACCTGGAGTCTAATTATCCCGGCCACAGGATACAGCCCTGCATGGGGACAGAAGTGGGCAGAGGCAGCCGCCCACCTCAACGCGCTCGAAAGGCAACACAAACATTAGGTTTGTGTTCAGTACAGGGCCAAATGCATTACAGAGGGCGACAAGTGCACCGCATATTTTTTAAAAAAAATTTTGCACCATGCCAGAGTGTGGCCTGCACACAGGTGCGAAGATTGGATTATTCCATCGCAGATATACTGGCCAAAGTGGCAATCAAAACGCAAAAGTATTACTACAAGTTGTACCAATCTGATCCAATTCAGCCTGCTAAAATGGCGGAATTTCTTGACCAAACCCACATCTACACTGTTTCCCAATACCTAGAAATAATGAATTTGATTACTCCAAACGAATTATGGACAGCCATCCATGGTGCACCAAACCGAAAATGCCCAGGCCCAGATGGGATTCCACATGAATTCTATAAAAATTACTTCAAATATATATCCCCACTACTGCTTGCCTCACTTAACCAGAGCCTTCTGGAAACGCGCCTCCTACCAGGAGGACAAGAGGCCTTCACCGTCACACTCTTCAAGAAAGGGGACAAGCTAGACTTAGCCAACTGGCGCCCCATTTCTTTAACCAACACAGACACCAAAATTTTAACAAAAATCATGGCTAACCATTTAGGGATTGTAGCATCTGCCACCATCTCCCCAGAACAATTCAGTTTCATACCCAGAAGGTCGATTTGGGACAACATGCACTCTGTGGCTAACGCATGCCATTCCACAGCCTCTGGGGCACTTGTATTCTTGGACCAACAGAAGGCCTATGATAAAGTAAACTGGGAATACCTTAGGGCCTACCTCCATCAATTCCGCCTACCCCCTCGCTTCATCAACTGGGTAATGCTGCTCACAGAATCTGCAACAATGGCAGTACGTGGCCCTGGCTTCCTAACGTAAGTAGTCCTCCCTCAAAGGGGCTTGCGACAAGGGGACCCCCTCAGCCCACTCTTATACAACTTTAGCCTTGACCCACTACTTTGAAATGTGAATGCCCAGCTCACTGGGGTCCATGTGCCAGGCCAAGCCCCAGTCAAGATGATGGCGTTTGCAGATGACTGTGTGGTTGGGGTGTCTAATAATAAAGATGCATGCGACCTTGAAGCTCTCATTGAGGAGTAATCACGGGTAAGTAATGCTGCATTGAATGCTTCCAAAACCGAAATTATCCTCCTTAGTCGGTATCAAATACTGATGGGCCCCAGTGACCAATGCCCAGCCTGGCCCATCTGCTCGCACATGTGCTCGCCCTCCCAGCTCACCCCACACCACCCCACTGGTGCTCCCCTTCATGCCACGCCTTACCATAGGGCTGGTCCGCCATCTGGGCGTGTGGGTGGAGGCAGGCGGGTACACATCAGCTTAATGGAGAGTCATATTCTAGACAACGTGACGAAGCGCATCGCCTCCCTTAGAGCCCACCTTACTTCCCTTATTGGAAGGGTTGTTTTAGCCAACTCTATGCTCCTATCCAAAGTCTGGTTCGGAGCCCATGCCATCCCCTTCTCCCCAAGCTTTTTCAAATCCTTGTATGCTCTGCTGCAAGGATGGCTTTGGTCAGGCCGCCCTCCGCCAGTGCGGCTAGAGGTCATGTTTGGCCCTCATCATCATGGAGGCATGGGCCTGCTTGAATTCAAAGCCCATGCGGCCAAGATCCTGGGCACCTGGATTGCGGCCATCACCACCCCTATGCTCCCCTCCCAACACTGGTTCCGCATGGCCCGCTCCAAATTCTCCCGCGCCCTGGGCCTTAACAATCCATCAAACCCTCACTCTTTGATGAAATATCTGGCTTCCCACCCATCGGCCACAGGTCCTCACGGTACTAAAACCCACTACAAACAAATCCTCCTCTCCATGTGGAGCGTGAGTGGAGAATTTATATTAGCGGACACACAACCCAGAGAGGACGCCCCTCTCCTCAGTTCACACAAGAGGTACAGGGGCTACCCATCCAAGATGGCGTGATCCCCACACGGCCCCATGTCCTATATAGGGTGGACTACTTGGACATGATGGACATCCCGTACTCCATTGAGACCCAAAAAACTATCTGGAAATATGTACACCATCCTCTGTTGCAGCCTCAATTCCGCTCCCATGTGTGGCGCTGCCTAAGGCGGGTGTACCATATGGCTGAGCGCTCTAACGCTTTACACTCATACTGCTTCATGTGTGACTAGTATGGAACGCTGTTCCACCGCCTGGAGAAGTGTCCTACCTCTAAAGTGATATGGCGCAAAGTTCAAGATATGCTGGGCCAGGATCAAACACATCCCTTCAGTCTGTCAAGGGATATGTTTGCTATATCCATGGCATCCCCTCTTCCACCCTCCCTTCATGCTCTGGTGGTCACAATGACCATGTGGACTATCCACACGATTGCCTTGGATGCCATCGCAGGCTCCATCCCCACCCTCCCAGAAGTTGTCCACAGATTCTGGTCCCATTTGGTGGACCACTTTCAAGCGTAGATGTTTGGGTACCTCCCACCGCGTCGCCATCAGCTGGTCTCCTCCTGGTTCCCAGTGTGGTTCATCAACTCAGACCATTTCCTCCACACGTATTCAATTGTGGTTACGACCCCTTTACACGTTCCCTCCTTCTCCCCATAGTGGCACTCCCGCTGGCAACAAAAGATAGCATCGCTTCTCTGGGGTTCCTTCCCTGTTACTAAGTTTCATTTCATCGTGTTTACATTTGGAAGTGTCCATCCCCTGATTGGCCTTCCCCACAATAAATCAAAAAAGCAGGTCAAACATGTCAGATGCTTAAAATTGATGTGTATTATAATGTTGTTCTATGGAAATCAGCGCCGATAATTTCTATAAGGGGAGCAAAAAACTGCTACTAGTTACCTATATATATGGAAAAAAGTTCCATAAAAAACATTTTTGATCGTCAATATATTTATCTATAAATTATATAATTAGTTTACGTTATTACTGACCTTTTTGTGGCAAAGATCGTACTTCCTGCCTTTAAACAGGTAGTATCTGTATTTCTTAACTAGATTTTCTGTGTATCTGTGTAGCTGCCACATTTTATTACACATCAACCTCATGCGCAATTCTCATATAATAAACTGATCCACACCTTTTTTGGTACTTTCCCATTCTTTGCAAACTATGATTACAACTCCATCTTTAATCAAGGTCCACGCCTTAAGTTTTCTGCTGTGGCTGCAAATGAACAAGTAGAAGCTGAGGGACATTCCCAAGAAGGTCAAAGAACATCTGCCAATGCTTTAATAATCTACAAATGTTATGGAGACCAAAAACGCCGTGAGGTCCCTTGATTACCAGCAATGTGACTTGGCCATAGTTAATTTCAAGGACTTTCTTTTTTTAGTACTAGTGGTGCCCAACCCAAAAAGGGGAGCCGCCATGCATCTTTATTTGCAAATGGGCCAAATAAAGGGATTATCATAGGTTAAAAAATGCCTAATATAGCCCCTAGGTTATCAGCATAGGAAGCCATATCAGATGGCGAGGAGGCTTATGGGGAAACTTTTGTCTTGCGCCCAATTTAGCTGGTTGACCATGGCAGACAGCATTGGGGTGGGAGCATCAGTGACATGGGGCATAAGGAGGTATAGTTGGGGGTTTTCTTTGTTAATGAGGCTGGCTTTGTCCATCACCTCAACGTATTGAGCAAGTTGATTGTAAAATTTACTTTGGTTGTTATTGGCAAGCAACCTAGTAACCTTTTTACTGCACAGGTTTTGTTTCCTTGTGCACTTCGTCATGTTGTATAGAATGAATTATTAATCGATAATAGTATGGAGACTGTTATCCCTAGTTGAGTATGAATTATATTTTGGCCCTACACTCGGCCATTAAGCCCAACTAAATACTCATGAAGTCATACTCGTAGGGATTTATTCCCTTGCTCTTGTCTACCCAATCTTCACTGAGATACCCCAGTGACAGTCTCTTTTGCCCAACACACAGTTGGCACCTATCCCTGGTTGTGGCTCCTTCTTCTCTAGATCCCCGCTCAGATCTTTACTCTTCTCTCTGAGAGTCTTCCAATTATTGCCCTCTGCAATAATATCCTTGAGACAGAAGAACACAATAGAAGCTGATGATAGATTAACTATATACCAAATTGATAATGTAATAACTGCTTTTGACTATATGACCGTTTTTATTATAGTAAGTCCTAGGGAATATATATAGTGGGGAATTCAGCTGTCCAACCCTTGGTTGAAACCTCTTTGATGAAACGGCAGCCAATGCCATTGAATCACCCATCCTCATCTCAACAGCGATGGTCTTCCCCATCCTGGCTAGGATTTTATCATTGGACATTCTTGAGATCTCAAATGGAAAGAGTCAGAAAACGTGTCCCTAACGTTTTCCTCTCTTGATCCAAGCAAACCAACCATATTTGGCTAGCGCCTGCTTAGGTAATGGGACTTATTACCCGTTATGGCAGGTCACTCATTAACTGAACGATTCACTAGTTGCAGGCGACATCACTCACCTTGCAACTTGCTATTCATCCTCAATCAGTTGTTGATGAAACCTGACTGATCCCAATTGGTACACCTGATAGTTAATCACTATCAGATGCCCCTATTTTGTTGGCAACTCCACCTGAAGAGATCTTAAGTATTCGTCCAGATCAATCCTCAATGGATACAACCAGGAAAATATTTTAAAATCCCCTAACGTAGTTACTTTGAAACTTGGGCCAACTGATTTCCAATTCACTTCGCCTTAGGGAATTTTCCCCTAGCAATGCCAGGTAATCTAGCAGGCTGGGAATATGGGCAAAAATCCCAACATTGATGCTCAGCAAAAATGATGAGAGCCAGCACACAAGTAAATGACTTGATGCACTGCAGGTTTTGGGATAATTAGGGTTGAAAAGAGAAGTTTTGCTGCATTGATGCAAGCGCAGCTTGCACCAAAAGTAAGCTCTTCAATTTTGTACCTTGCATATTCCTCAAAATCATGAGGAAAATTGGGGATAGGAATATCCTCAACAAGGGGCTCCATTGCCCCATGGAGTTTCTGGTGGAGGAGGGTGTTGGCCAGGGCAGCTGCAGCCGCAACTGCCATTTTGTTAATATTTTTATGAACGAGAAACCCTTTTTTTGGACGAAAATGGTGGGAACGCAATTTGGGAGGGTCAACGAAGAGCTCCTCCTAATGTCAAGAACTTTCACCTCAAACATTCCTGCTGTAAACTGGGCCCCAAAAGAGGTGGGCTTTTTTTAGTTATCCACAAAGGTGCAACTGAAAAAAACCAAATAAATTTTCTCAGTTCCATCAAAGTAATCAGTGCTCCAAATGAATGCCTTCTAACCTCATATGATGGACTCATTCCTATACAATATGAATCTTTAATGTAGGATGGGGAACCTGAGCATGATATTGATGCAAATATTACCTCCTGTTTATCCCAGATTCACTTTTAAATATCTTATATCATGGAAGGTCTATGAGGAGATGGAAAACAGCTGATATATGCAAGGTATTGTGCCAATGCCCTTGTAGTTGATTTGAGAGTTCTATTAAAAATTTCTTAGGGCAGTAAGCTCATCAACCTAAGGTTGCCTTGCTGCCATGGGCTGCCTAATCCCTATAAGAACATTGCTTTAGACGTCTCTTTTTGTATATTTAAACTTGTTCAAGAGCAGATAGTAACGCCTAAGATAATGACATATTTATGGGAATTGAACGCCAAACCAAATTTAATAAGTTCAAGTTCAAACCCTGGTGGGGAGCCCTTGAAAACTACTAAGGATCTCTCCAAGTTTATGAATGAGATTTGGGTTGTGGCCCTAACTGTTACACAAAATATTATTGGTTTTTACTAAAAAAACAAATCTACCCCAAAATCCACCTAAAAGCATCAATTTAAAAAATGTGGCAATTGAGCTAGGTTAAATGCTGAAATTATTGACTTAATTGAGAAGTAACGATTTTATATTTAGGATAGTGTTCACATAATCGTTTGGAACAGAAATTTGCCATACAGCTTTGATCTAATGTATATGGACTTACTTGTCAAATTCACTATCCTGAAGGATTAGAAAAAATTCATTTCTGCTAAATTTATATTGATTAAAGCTTGGTCTATCTAGTTATCAAAATACCTCCTTTGAGATAACCTAGTTTTTCCAGAATTGTGGTATGACTCATCCACCATGGAAAACATAGAAACCAAATTACCACCTCTTTTTCTGAGTTTAAGTCTAGATCATCAACTCATGCTTTTCAAAAATTACTTCAAAGACTCTGAACCTTCAAGGGGTTAGTTATTCCCCATCATATATCAGATTATAATTTATTCTAGTACAAAATTATTTTCAAACCATTTGATGATTTCCTAGGACATTACTTTTTTATTAATAATTCATGGTTTTACATTTTTTAATTTTATCCTTAAGGTTTTAATTATTGAAATTCTCTGTGATTGTTTTCTTTACACGGGCCAGAAATCTCCATGATATGCTAAACTTCAACTTTCAATATGAGCTTGTAAGGAATTTAATCACATTTTTAAATATCCTTAGCTTTGATCCACCTATAAGTCATGACCTTAATGATGACTCTGGTTTAGTCACATTGATTCCACTTTGGAAAGATAATGACCCTTCCACTTCCCTCAATTTCCACTGTTGCTCCCTTGCACATCACGTCTATTATCTAAACCTTAAGTTACTAATCCGCCCAAAGCCATGCCACTTCTCCAACACCTGTTGGTGTTGTTAGTCCATCCAAAACAATCCCATTCTCATCAGCTGGTGTGAGTTCTCTCCTTGATGAGTTTTGGTTTCCCAGCTACAGGCCCTGAAGGCTTTGACCTACATTAAGCATATATTCTGGTAAGCCCATCTTGATGGTACTCCCCAAAAAACTATGGTTATTTAATTACATGATCAAGAGTGGGTTCCCTATGACCTGTGTTCCTGCGTCATAAGGGATGATCATGATCCTCCCACCGTGGGACACACTGGTGTTAAAAATGCATTGACTTGATTAAAAGTGGGTATTGCTAGAATGAACACACAAAGGGAGTTATTGTTTAAGTTGAATGTTTCTTGCTTGTTTTCATTCCAAATATGTTAGGACAGAACGCAAAGGTCTCCTCCACTCCTTGTAAAAAGCCAAAGGAATTTGAAATTTTTCTCAGTAGATTTCAACGTGAGTTTACCCACAGCTAAAGGATTTACGCTATCATGGTGATGGTGGAAATATTCAAAAAAATTTATATCTATCCCCCTGCCCAACTTCAGCGTCAGCAGAGAATGTGGCACAGCTCTTTGTTTACTATGTATTCTCCCTGTTTGGGGTCCCACATGAGATTGTTAGTGAAAAGGGGCGCTCAGTTTACCTCAAGATTCTATGATGCATTGTGTGAGTTCTTAAAGATCAAACATTATAGGTCGTCAGCCTACCATCCCCCAATCTAAGGGACATATAGTCCTAATCAATCATTAGAGTAATACCTCTGGTATTACGCCACTGCATCACAAGGCTTGAGCTGCTGACTTGCCTTTGACTCAATTCTGTCACAACAACGTGCTGCACACTTCTAATGGTGTGGCCCCTATGTTTTCATATATTGGTTACATTCACCTTTAACAGTTGGGCTAATAATCCAAGAGGAAATCCAAAAATCTAAATAGTTTGCCTCGCATATTGGGAGAATCATCAACAGGTGCATAAGCAATAACAAATTCAATAAATGACGCCAAAAGATTTGCTAATAAGAATCGCACATGGAACCGCCTACCAAGTGGGTGAGTTAGTCATGGCAACACCAAAAATTTACATATTAAGGTGCATTGTCATAATTTAGCTTGCAAACAATCAGGCTCATTCACTACTTTCTAAGTCTTGAAAGATAACTTCTTACATATTAAATTGCACAAGCATTGAAGAATTTGCATATCATTTTATGCTTCCTCCCTATCACCATTTAGAGGAAAAATTCTTTTGGAAGCTGAACCTACTATGGTTGAGTGCACCCCTAGGTTTAAAGTGGAAAAAATCTTGAACTCATAAAAAATCAGACATATTATTAGATACCCAGTATATTGGAAAGGTTACCACACTTATGAGAATAGCTGGGAGCCCTTTAGGATTGTACCATCAGTCAGGAGCTAGTTACATAAATCCACAAAATTTCCTGTAAGCCTCACCACCCAAACCCAAGTATGCTGCCATTGCAACAAATATACTTCCAGTTCCACACAAGCACTACTCCTTAGTTGAAGCCCCTGAAGGGGGAGCAAATCTGTCCTTCTCAGAAAGGTTAATTCAAGATTCCCAGCTGCCTCTATCATTCTGGATAGAATCGTGCACCTCTTTAGACTCAAAAGATCCACAGACAAAAGGGCGCCGCCATTGATCCAGATATAAACTTTGGACACAGTGTGGATGAGCGTTGGGTAGATGCTGATTCACCATGTTTGTTTTACCCCACCTCAGCCCAACTCCATATCACAAAAGCTTTTTTTACTTCTTATATATCAGAAAAATTATTTTCAGAGAATTAGACAGTTATGAGTAGGATTTAAATATTTATAAAGGTAGCACAACATACACAAACTCCCCTTCTAAACAGTTGGCTCATCTGCGGAGCGCCCTCATTCAAAATTCGATATCTAGATAACTCCAGGTGAAACTATAAATTAAACTAATTATAAATAAGTCCTTAGTTAATCATAAAAGGTAGACAACAGGTTCAAATGAAGCAACAAGGTTATATGGCCATAAAGAAAAATTAAGAGTCAAAATAAGGATCAAACCCTTCAAACTAGTGCAATCAATATACTTGTTTAATGTGATAGGAATGTGCCATTCAAAACCATTTAGATCTCTAAGAATAGTAAATGTTACAATTATGGACATTGTTTTTCATCTAAACTTAACCCCTTACATGTTAGCCCTTAAATCCAGAGCTCTGCTAATGGTAGGGTGTTGGATATTTCTCAATTATTTTCCTGTCAAAAACTTTACCTAATACTTTCCTAGTTTCATTCTTTTTATTGAAAATAACAGATAATATGCTGCAAAGAACTAAGGCTGTGGAAAATGGCCCACCTGTTAGCTCCAATTGAAGGAGAATATAGGGTTGCGACTTTAGTTTAAATCATTGGTTAGTATAAGAGGTACTTGGAATACCTCATTCTCACTCTCATTATTTCAGATGCCCAAAACCTCCCCATTTAAGAGTATTCAACTACTAGAAGTAGATCACCACCTTGTAGCCTCTGGCTGTTCATGGTGTTTAGTCACCTCACTTGCTGGCCAGTTTTTCTTGGCACGCTTCAATCCTAGCACCTATGCTGATCAAACGCAAAGCCACCAAGAGTTTAGCACATCCTAATTTGGATTCTTTGAAAAGTTTAAAGGCTTAATTAGGGAGCGGACAATTATGGCGTGCCCCATCACCTCTCTCAGCCGCAATTATTGCAGCAAGTCAGTGATCTAAACCTTCTTTAAAGCTCAAACTCAAGAACCTACAACCCAATATGAGGATGCAGCACCCAAGGATAGTGCCAATAAGCCCCAAAGCCCATTTCCCTTATATAGGCCAGTGCCTCACAGGTGAAGGTAATGGCCTATCTTCCTTTTCTTTTCCCAAAACTTTACAATTAAAAGCATCACCATTACAATTGGTTAAAGATTTTATTTTTATACAAAAAATTGGGCATCATAGTGCATTGCGTCCAGCATGCCCTGATAAGATAGCTGATCCCTAGTCATATAAGGGGCTTCTGAGGCCTTCTTACTAATAGTTGCTTGGTTGATCAGGTGGATTTATGGGAACTGCAAGGTAATACTCAAAGCAAACTTGGGCTCTTCTAGTCCTCACATAAGGCTTTTTGAACTTAATCATTTTCTGTAGGGGTCTTGTAATCCCCCTGTCATATTTCAAAGAGCCATAGATAACTTAATTGAGACTTAAAGCATCATGTGCATTGTTATACCTTGATGACATAATAGTTTATATCAATATACACCACCCATATAAAGAAATTTTATTTGACATTTTTTAAACATAAACGTAATAATACCAATTATTTAATACCTTCAATATGCTACTTCTTCCAAAATGAAATGTATTTTTGGTACATAAAGTAGAAAAAAAGGTTATATTAAATAGATGGCTAAATTGCTATCATATTTCTAATGCCTTTGGCTAAATTACTTCATGATCTACAAGTTTTTTAGTAATGGTTGGATAGTAAAGTAGTTTATCACTCAATTTGCCAATGTAGAAAATCCTTGTTATACTTTATAAAAATTAACTAGACTTCAATTGAGTGCTAAGAAACAATAATCATTAGTTATTCTGCACCTTGCTCCTTTTGAGCTCCTGTTCTTACCCATCCCATTTCTAAAACCTCTGTTATATTCACTGATGCTATACGTATTGCTATGAAAACAATCTTATTCCAATATGGTGAAAATCATTGTTATCATCAAATAGCTTATTATAAAAATACTCCATATAAAGCTTAATAAAATTATAGTGTCACAAATTTGTAATTTTCTCACCTTTTTTGTTGTTAGGCACTTCTGAAAATATTTATATGAGACTTATTTTACCATAGTAACAAATTATGAACCACTTAAATGGCTTTCACAGATAAAGGATCTTGATGTCCTTTAACACTTTGGACTCTCAAGATACAAACTATGAGCTTTATGTTATCAATTGGCCTTGCCACATAAATCAAAAATGCCAATTACCTACTTTAACTGCTCATTGTAACTCTATCTGAGCTTAGAATATTGCTTATATAATTATTGGATGCTTAAACCATGAGTATAATGAGTTAGTTCTAGTTTAAAAAGAGTAATATAAGAAGTCTGCAAACAACCAGATACATACTAGACATCTGACTAAACCTATAACATAAAATTGATTGCTTTATATCCATCCTTCTAGATGTACTGACATTGTATTGGAAGCTTATATCATGTAGGACATGGAGATTTATCTAAGGCTTTAGTAGCTGAAAAACCAATATTACTTGTAAAGGATGCTTACATCCATTTATAAAGTGTTGAAACCTATTTATTATATAATAGTTGAATGGGTCTAGCTCCCCATCCTTAATGTAAATTTGATTCCACAAATGGTGCATTTTCATAACATTAGTATTAGTATTGTAAGGGGTGGAAGGCGAGTCGGTAGGGCGTACGGCTACCAACCTGAAGGTTGCGGGTTCGATTCCCACCCTTCGCACATTGATCGGGGTGCCAGCCAAAGGAAACTATTGGCAGTTAGTAGGTATAATAACACGAAAACCTTACCCATGATGTAACCAGAAAAATTTGAGTCCCGATCCGGAGGTGGAAAAACTTTCTATGACAGAGTTGACCCTGCTCAGGTTTCATGTCGATACTTTCTTTCTCTATTTCAGTAATGTCCATCCCCCGGTCGGTTTGCCTCAAATAAATAAAGTATTAGTATTGTAGGGGTTGCTTTTCTTTCTTGTAGCAATCACTTTAGTTACTACAATTTGATTTGAAGAAAAAATTTGGATAATCACAAACAGGAAAGATGGGTGACTTTAATAACAAAAATAACACAACATGGGCAAGCGTCATGGTGAGTGGTGTGCTTAATGGTGCAACTAAGGGCAAGAAACGCCCTGGAGGGGGACCAGGAACCTAATCCATAAAAAAATTGCAAACTCAGACACCATCTGGGTTTATGGTATTTACTGTAAAGCATGCACAATACATGTACATTCAATTCAACCAACCTTTGTCAAAGGTGGAGCACGGGATCAGACTCTTCCTTGGGGATGAGTCACCAACCCTGTGGGAGAAAACATGTGAGGCACAGCCCTCACTTTTCCCTCACGCAGTGTACATAGCCACCAACAACATGGGCTGCAGCTGGATCAACATTGGTTTCAAAACAGCCAATGAAGCCAATGCCGCAGCAAAAGTCTGTGTGGAAATTGCCCTCCCGAGGGCAAAAAATTGTGCGCACTGCAAGCACCAGATGGAACAAAGTGAAAACATTGTTCATCTCCTTTGACTCGCTCCCCACCAACCTTCCTCATAAGGTAATCGAGGAGGAACTCTGCAAAGGTCTCGTGGCCTATGGAGAAATCCAACAACTTGAATTACAGCAATTCTGCTTAATGCCCGACCTGTGCACGGGCAAAGCTATTGCTGTAATCAACCCCTTCCCAGAAGTGGAAGAGGACTTATCCAGAATTCCCCGCACAGCAGAATCTCACTTTGCAGATGGGGGCCAGTTGGCTGCATTCTGAGTTACACTGGAATGCGCACTGCCCATTTGCAACCACTGTGGCTCACTGGGCCACAAGGAACATGCATGCTCTATGAAAGAGGGCTTAATGGAAATGATTTTTGTGAAGAAGCTATGGATGAAGATAATGAAAACTTTGCCAAAATGACTGATGGCCACCACCCATTCCGCTGGGGTGAAGATGGACATATTCCATCGTGGACCCAGTTACAAGTAAACAACATAAAGCAGCACAAAAAGCCCACAAGAGAGCAGCGGCTGAAGTGATGGCACATGCAGAGTCCGCCATTAACCCCAGACAAATTTGGGAGGATATTTCAGGTATTCACCAAACCAACCAATCAGAACAATATGCCCAGGTCAAAAATTTTCACAGTAACCAGACTGAGCCACAAAGCATCATCAGTCATGCACATACTGAGGAACAATGCAACTGCAACTTGGGCGAAAATGCGGTGCACAATGTAACAAAGTCAAACCACAAAATATAAAATCCAATCAACAATATGCATCACCTCAACACAAGACCTGTGTGGGAAAAGTTGACGCAAATGCAAAAAAACTGCAATTCCCTTGAATCATTGGGTCAGATCAAGGGAACCAACAATGGCATTGAAAGAGTTGGAGTACAGACATGGAGCATGGCCAAAATGAGCTGCGGTGGGATAGGGCCAGAGGGCCCTCCCAACCACTCCTGAGGCGCCGTGGGCACCTCAGTATCAATAGGGACACTAGACATCACAGGAGACAGGGCTCATACGTCCCAAGCCAAAAAACTGGCATTCCTGCGAAAACCTCTTGTAGACATCTTGGCCATCCAAGAAACCCACTGCCTACAAGGGGAAGAAGAATCCTGGTCAACCAGGGTCGCACCATCACAATCAGTATAGACGTCTCACTGTGGGGTGATAGTCCAAAACAACAAAAAATTTAAAACTACAAACTCATCATCACACTTGCACGGTTGAGTCCTGGTAACAACATTCACATGCCAAGATGAAATAGTTTCGTTAGTATGTATCTATGCACCGTGCACTGCAATTGAGAGAAAATATTTTTGAAAACATTTCTACTCTCACCCTCCCACCAGATATCAACATGTTAGGCGATTTCAACTGCTGGGATAACCCCAATACAGATTGATGGCCTAATCCCAGGGGATACCCACCCGGACACATTGAATATTGCACAATGAAGGCATCTCTTGGCTTACAGGATGCTCTTCCCCCCAATTCACCAATCCTTCCCCACATGATGAGACCCAACATACGCGAGGGAGTGCTCATATCAATGAGCCATATTGACCACATCCTCATCCCGCAATCCCACCACTCAAGAATCTCCAAATTTACAACAAAAAAGATCAATTTTTCTGACCACCAATTAGTTATGGTGCAGTTAGTGCTAACCCAATCCCACACACAGGTGTCACCTTGGAGAAAGCTTCACCCAGAAAATTTAAAATTTCCTGAGATATCCAACTGGGTCAAAAACAAGGCTATGAACCCAGAATTCACAGCCCCATTCACTTTGGATCCCATCAGAACATGGAAAATTTTCAAAAAGGATTTAATTAACAAAACCTGACATATTGCATCATGTAAACACACCGCGGACACGGCCACAATCAAGTGTACCTTGGCGGAACTAGACCACCTGGAAAATAAATACTCTGAGATCTGGCTATAGCCCTAACTGGGGACGCAAATGGGCAGAAATTTCAGCCTGACTTAACAATCTCATCTTCAAACACCAACACAGAATAAAATTATTGAACAAAGGTAAGTTCATAAAGGAAGGCGAAACCTGTTCAACATACTTCTTCCGCCAATTCCATTCTCGTGGAAACCAGCCCATGTGCACACAGGTCCATAAGACCAATGGCATCATGGCAACTGACCCTGAGGAGGTCAAGGCGGAAGTACACCACTATTACACCAAATTATATCATGAAACACCAACAAATTCACAAAAAATTAAAGAATTTATTCAAACTGCCGAGATACAAAGTACACCACCAAATTACAATATACTATTCCTTATTACACGGGAGGAGCTTTGGGAAACAATTCGCGGTGCACCACGTAGGAAATGCCCAGGGCCTGATGGGATACCCTACGAATTTTACAAAAAATATTTTCAACAAATCGCCCCCCTCCTATTGGCGTCTATGAACCAGAGCTTGTTAGAAACACGCCTATTACCAGGAGGTCATGAATCCTATGTTATAACCTTGTATAAAAAGGGTGACAAGTTGGACCTGGCCAACTGGCGCCCAATTGCACTCTCCAATACTGACACAAAAAATCTAACAAATGTTTTAGCAGCCAGATTAGGCGCAATTGCCTCTGACGTCCTGTCACCCAACCAGTTTGGGTTTATACCAGGGCGTTAAATCTGGAACAACATACACCCTGTTGCAAATATTTGCCAATCCAAAGCAACTGGTGCCCTGGTCTTATTGGATCAGGAAAAGGCGTATGACCGTGTTAGCTGGCCATACCTAAAAGAATGTCTACATGCCTTCAAACTCCCACCAAGATTCATAAAATGGGCGATGCTCCTCACAGAATCTGCAACCATGGCTGTATGTGGCCCTGGATTCCTAACAAACAAGATTAAACCACACAGAGGGCTCAAACAAGGGGATCCCCTCATCCCACTGCTATATAATTTCAGCTTTGACCCACTCCTTTGAGTAACTGACTCACATCTCATGAGGATAACCGCACAAGGACAACCAACAGTCAAGATACTGTCCTTTGCAGATGACTGCGTAGCAGTTATAGCAAACAATGAAGATGCCCAACAGCTGGAACGCACTCTAGAGGAATACTCCAAGGTGATCAATTCATTGCTCAACAAAAGGAAGAAAGAAATCATCCTCTTAGGCAAATATACAAACAATTGGTCTACAACATCAGAATCTCTTACCAACAATCGAAGAAAGAACCTAATCATTTTATCTTTTGCAACACCTCCCACCAACACTCCTGTCCAACACCTTGGAATATGGCTAGAATCAGGGGGATATGCTAATAGGACAATGGAAAGTAACCTGTTACAACGGATATCCAAACGCGTAGCCTCCCTCAAGGGGAGAACCCCAGTACTAACAGGACGAGTTACAGTTGCTAACTCGCTCATCCTCCCAATACTGTGGTACCAAGCCCATGCGATAGCCTTCTCGCCTACCTTTATAACCTCAATTTGCGCGCTTATCCAGGGCTGGCTGTGGCCTGGCTCTCACCCTCCTATAAGGATGGAAACACTATTTGGTCCACGCTCAAGCGGAGGCTTGGGACTAATAGATTTTGAGAGCCACGCCAATCACATCCTGGGCACCTGGATAAAGGAAATCCTTGCTCCAGACCTCCCGCAACAACATTGGTCCAGAGCAGCAAGGACTAACTTTGCACAGGCGCTCAAATTAACCAACCCACATAGTCCACCCAGACTACTTTCATACCTTGCCAAACAAACTACTGCAACGGGTCCACATGGAACCTCCCCTCATTTCAAACATATCCTCAAAACTATCCGCCGTATTGGATGGACCATAGAGAGCATGGGTACTATACAGGGAAGGAGATGACCCAGCCCCCAATTCAAATTAAGAAATCCAGAAAACCACCCCCAGAGGGATATGCTCGCAACAACCCCAAGCATAGCTAGGATAGAATATCTAGATATGTTGAACATTCCCTATGATTTAACCACACAGAAAGCATTGGGGAAAATGACACACCACCCACTCCTACAGCCAAGGATAAGAGCAAACGCCTGGCGCTGTCTGAGAAGGACCTATAGGATGGCGGACCGCTCCAACTCCCTCCACAAAACATGTGCAGTATGTGGAGGGGAGGGTTCCCCACATCACCGCCTAGAAACATGCCCCCCAACCAAAGCTATATGGCAGGAAGTCGCATGCCTGCTCAAGATTCAAAACGAACATGAATTCTCAATATCAAAGAGCATCTTTGCGTTCCAGATCAAGTCACCAATCCCATCTACCCTCTGCTCCCTAATAATACCCATTGCAATGTGGACTATACACACAATTTCATTAGATGCAATCAAGGGCACGGTCCCAACCATTCATGGGATTATCAACAGATTCCATGTCCACTTACTAGAGCACTTCCAAGCCTGGCACTATGGATATATGAGACCAAGACAAAAAGCGCTCATAGAATCATGGTTCCCACTCTGGTTCCTTCACACAGATCCTTTCCTTCACACCTGCTCCATAGTAGGGGAAACCCCCTTGTAGTAGCGCACCAACCCCCCATACCTAGCAGTTCCGTTGGCAACAGGGGTAACTTGAGTACCCTGGGGTGCCCAATTTTTTTATATTTGTTAGTTATTCTCTTAGTTTCACGTATATTTGGTAATGTCCATTCCCTGGTCAGCTTACCTCAGTTAAATAAAAGTATTAGTATTGTAGGACTTTTCCTCTAGAAATTTATAAAGACATTGTTTTATTCTCATATCCAAAAGCTATCTTATCAATGAGTAAAAACTATATCACGTTCCTCTGCTTCAGTATTGACATGGATGATTACCTGTAATATTTAAATAAAAACCCAGTATGATTTTCCCAGAAAATCTTTTCTATAAATGCTAAATTTTATATTGCCATGGTCAAAGGATTACTCGCTCTAATAAAGTCTATTTAAGTGTTCTCAACACTAACTATATTAAAACCAATAGAATGATAGACTAGGTTAATGACGTTTGATTACTACTAACCTAAATGGTACAGCTGATTCTCTCCAATAGCATTAATATTCTTCAAATTCTATTTTAGCATACTTAATTATTGATTACTAGATCATCAACATTTATACTTTAAATAGTTATATGGAGAATTCCCCAACTACCTTCTAAATATAAAAGCAATTTGGATCAGGCTACTCCTGATTATGCTCAATTTAATATAAACTTCTTATGAAATTATCTGACATCATAGATAATGAAAATTTATTAAGTACTACAGCTTTAAGAAACTAGTCAATTTTAAAAAAACAAATTCCAATATATAGCTTTCAACCAGGAGATTTAGGTACTTTTCTATTCTCACTGACCAGGTGGAAGGACTAGTATCAGCTACATACAGGTCTGGTCATTACAAAATCAATCTATATGGAAAGTAATAAATACTAATTGTCAGTGTTTCACAGGTACTGTAGCAAACTGGGTCCACAGCAGATATCTTTATCTCATTAATCCCTTACAACAAGATCTTGGAGGTAAATTCTGAGATTTGAAGTTCCATAATAGATTAAACAAGGCAAGAATAAACTAAGATCAAACAAGTTAGGATTCCACCTTATTAATCTATAATATTTTGTTAAATTTTAATTTTTAAGATGAGAAAGCTTGTCATAGGAACCAAAAGATATCCAAATCAATTTCAAGTTCATGAATAAAGTAAATATTAAAGAAATTTTAAAAGAAAGCTTGTTATTATATTATAAAGTGTTTTCTAGTCTAAATCATCTTTTTTATATAAGAATATATTTAAATTTAAGACCATTATACTAGTTTTATACATTAAGTATATTACATGCCACTTTATTTTAAAGAAATTTCCCCTTGAAATTCATATTGTTAAGACTTTTTTTTAAAAACCTTTAATTTTAGGTTATAATTACATAGGATAGACTACTATTTACTTGCACCAAGAGCTTTGTAGACATTAAACTTTTTTGTGACAAAGTGGATTTTTTATTTGTTTAACACACATCCTGAAGTTTCATCATCTTAATAGAGCTTAATCTTCAAACTAATGCTTAAAACTTATAAAAATTGATTTTAGTTAGCTGGTACATAATAATTTAAAAGACATTAAGTTAAATTTCTTGGCCAATTTGGAGACGCTATGACCACTCTCAACTTCACCACTATAGTGGAACCAAAGATTTTGATTCTTTTTTTCCCAGTAGTTTTTACTATGGAGATTCTAGCTTCCTTAATGATGCTTCAAGGCAAAAGGGCTCATGAAAGACTTTGTTTTAACAATTTTGCATTTGGTAGAATATGCAATTGCCAGATATCTAAGGACATTGCCACTATATGCTATTGTCATGAGATTGCAAAGTAACATAATATACACGCTAATGAAAAATAGGGTAAAATTTGAAACTCTGTATCAAGTCAAGATTCTTCAATATTTATAGGGTAAGTGGGGCCTTATGACTTGAAGAGCATATTGCTAAAGTGGCCCACTCGCTCAGGGGGTTCAGATGAAAGGGGTGAGACACTTGCAATAGTTCATTTAGTTTGTTCACAGGGTTTATCATCAAGCAAAAATAGAGTCTTATTCTTGCGCACATAGAACTTTTTATCATATCTCCAAGTGTGTCCAACCAAGTTGAAGCCTTAGAACTATACATAATGAGGGCTACTCTAGAGCGCAATGGAACTTATTAACTTCTGCTAACAACAGGAAGACTAAGTCTGAACCATTGACATTAATAAAAAGATTTGGCATTATCAAAACCAAATATAGTGGTAATAACAAAGATGAAATTGTTAAAGAAGTTTTATTATTGAAGAATATAGAAAGTATATATAACTCAGTGATTTGGGTTGTATGAAGTAGGACTTTTATTTATTCAAGGCAAGCTGACCGGGGGACAGACATTACCAAAATAGAGAAAGAAAGTATTGACATGAAACCTGAGCAGGGTCAACTCTGTTGTAAAAATTTTTTTCACCTCCAGATCAGGACTCAGATTTTTCTGGTTACATCATGGGTAAGGTTTTCGTGTTATTATACCTACTAACCGCCAATAGTTTCCTTTGGCTGGCACCCCGATTGATGTGCAAAGAGCAGGAATCGAACCCGCAACCTTTCTGTTAGTAGCCGTACGCCCTACCAACTCACCTTCCACCCCCTATGAAGTAGGACTTGAATTCTATTAAATCAATTTCTTCTCATACAGCAATTTTGTATTTGCAACATGGTTTCAGGGCCAGCAAATTCAATTCCAAGCTCATGTGGATCTTCTAGGATTCTTGCTTAAATTATAATGAGGAGCTCTGGACTTTTTGGGAATGCATGGCTGCTACTTAGTTCAACATTGGCTCTTGCTGTTCTCAGGACCAGTGTGGCTCTTGCAGCGGCATGGGTACATTGGTTGTCTCAATTGATGGAGTTTAAAATTAATCAACTTCCTGTTTTAGTAATATTTGCATTACTCAGCTTTATATTAATAAGGATACTTTAAAGAATAAAACTGCTTATATTCCATTTGCCAGTTGGATTACGTTTGGTGCCATTAATTGGGCCAAAATAAGTCTAATGCCAAGTTGATCCACTGAGGTAAGCTTTTAGAGTTGGATACTAACAACCTGTTTTGACCTCTAATATTTAGGGAAGTCTCAAATGTGGTAAAAGAACAACAGGTAAGTAAGGATATAAACTCCTAAAGTAGTCTTTTATTTCATTTTATGTAATAAAATTGGCAAGCGATGTGATTCCTAGCATTTCTCAGGCATCACAAATGTGACAAGAAAAAGACAGAGCAACCAGGGAGGGCCAATGCCCCAAAAGCTCAAGGTTTTGTTCACGTGACACTACCTTGTTGTGACGCAGAAATTCAGGTAAGACATGAGGCCTTAACAGTCAAGGAAGCTCAAAAATTCCAACCTAAGGCTCAGAATAGCGTGGGCTCAACTTTTTATAAGGTCACCTTTTGGGGCCTCCCCAAGCCTACTTTAGTCTCTTTCAAGCCTAAAGAATAACTTTGGAATGACACATCCTAGTGATGAGATCACCTTGGTCAGAAGTCCCTGAAGACATTTTGATCTAGAATTTGGAAATCTCAATTACTAGTTGAAAATGTGATGACTGGGTAATCTTTATCATCATAAAGATAAATTATTGATATACACGAGAACAAGAATTTATAAATAGCAAAACAGTAACTAATCACTTTGTGCAGCCTTAAAAGATAACAATGATTATATATATAGCTCTGATGATAAAATTGTTATACCTCACTCACAAGCGTAAAAATGTAATGACATCTAAGGAGTATTATGAAGCAATGCAACAAATCAACAAAGGAACAATAGGATCTTATACTTGAAGCTATAGATCATATGTTTGACTCTGGTTGCAAGTATAAACCACTACAAAGCTTTTTAACAGGATCTGTTGGATGTGGTCAAACTTCTCATTGCAGTTAATGATGGAGGCATATGATTGTCTCAATCAGTATTGAGATTCAGGTGAGTAACATCTTAGAGGGGCATGAACCAGCGAAAAGATTTCACAGGTGCTAATACCAACAGAAGCAACTGGAGGGCAATATGATGATCGTCATACCTCAATTTAATAAAATAAAATGCAGATTTCAGACAATTACAAGTCTGATATTGTGAAAAGAGTGTTTTGGATGAAATAAGAGATAACACCGGCCAAAAGACCCTGGACAATTCTTGGTTGAACCCCTCAAATTGAAGTAATACCTTTATTAATAGCATTTAGGTAAATAGCATAAGTTTGGTTAGCAGGGTTACTCCAAATTATCAGCAGAATCAAGGGAGTCATTTGGAGGTCCCTCCCCATCTTACAACTAATTTAGTTAACCCTACACCGCAGAGACCAGCCTCTATTATAAGGTTGGAGGGGGTCCTGCAAGGTGCAAATATTTTCTTGCCTAATGAGTTGGGTAGAATATATTACAACCTTCCCTCACAGATTTATCCTACCTACCATTGCCCTTTATCAGCTGTTCTGTTAAAGTAAAGCGAGTCTTCAGGGCTCTGATAGGTCGAATCCCAATATTCCTTATTTGGACATTACTAAGCTAATCTGAACTTTGATCCTCAACACAATTAAATACTAAGCATTGAGATATTGAGAGGGTTCACTTATTATCCCCCACAATCACTAATAAAATCTTACAAAAATCAATTATTTATTTTATTAAAGTTTAATATTCCTATTACAATTGGGTGATAACTCTCTAATATTTATACTGCATTATGAACCAACTTCTTATTTAAATTTTAAATTTATTGTGGGGAAGGCTGACCATGGGACGGACACTTCCAAATATGACTCAGAAAAGATAAACTTAGTACCAGGGGGGCACCCCAGAGAAGCGATGCTATCTCTTGTTGCCAGCGGGAACGCCACTTATGGGGAGGGGAGGGAACGTGTGAAGGGGCAGTAGCCACTATTGAGCACGTGTGGAGGAAGGGGTCTGATTTGATGAACCAGACTGGGAACCAGGAGGAGACCAGCTGTTGGCGACGCGGTGGGAGATATCCAAACATCCACGCTTGAAAGTGGTCCACCAAATGAGACCAGAATCTGTGGACAGCTTCTGGGAGGGTGGGGATGGAGCCAGCGACGGCATCCAAGACAATCATGTGGATAGTCCACATGGCGATTGCAACCACCAGAGCACGGAGGGAGGGTGGAAGGGGGAGGCCATTGATGAAGCAAACATATCTCTTGACATACTGAAGGGATGCGTTTGATCCTGGCCTAGCAGACGTTGGACTTCGCGGCATATCACTTTAGAGGTGGGGCACTTCTCCAGGCTGTGGAACAGCGTTTCATACTGGCCACACATGACACAGGATGAGTGTAAAGCGTTAGAGCGCTCAGCTGTACGATACACCCGCCTCAGCCAGCGCCACACATGGGAGCAGACTTGAGGCTGCAACAGAGGATGGTGTGCGTATTTCCAGATAGTCTTTTGGGTCTCAGTGGAATAAGGGATGTCCATCATGTCCAAGTAGTCCACCCTGGATAGGACTTGGGGTCGAATGGGGATCACGCCATCATGGATGGGTAGCCCCTGTACCTCTTGTGTGAACTGAGGAGAGGGGCGGCCTCTTCAGGTTGTATGTCCACTAATACGAATTCTCCACTCTGCGCTTTGCATGGAGAGTAGGATTCGTTTGTAGTGGGTTTTAGTCCCGTGAGGACCTATGGCCGATGTGTGTGATGCGAGGTATTTCATCAGGGAGTGGGGGTTTGATGGATTGTTGAGGCCCAAGGCTCAGGAGAAGTCGGAGTGGGCCACATGGGACCAGTGTTGGGATGGGAGTGTAGGAGCAGTGATGGCCGCGATCCAGGTGCCCAGGATCTTGGCAGCATGGGCTTTGAAGTCAAGCAGGCCCATGCCACCTTGATGATGAGAGCCAAACATGACCTCTAGCCGTACTGGTGGAGGGCGGCCTGACCAAAGCCATCCTTGCAGCAGAGCATACAGGGATTTGAAGAAGCTTGGGGAGAAGGGGATGGCATGGGCTCCGAACCAGACTTTGGATAGGAGCATAGAGTTGGCAAGAACAACTCTGCCAGTGAGGATAGTAGGGTGGGCTCTGAGAGAGGCGATTCACTTTGTCACGTTGTCCAGTATACAGCACTCCATTACTGCTGACGCATATCCGCCTGCCTCCATCCACACGCCCAGATGGCGCACCAGTCCTATGGTAGGATGTGGCACGAAGGGGAGCACCAGTGGAGCGGTGTGTGTTGAGTTAGTAAGGCGTGGACGTGGGCGAGCAGATGGGCCGGGTTGGGAACTACTTGCTGGAGCCCAGCAGTTCTGAAACTGACAAGGAGGATGATTTCAGTTTTGGAGGCATTCAGTGTCGCGTTTCTTACCCGGGAATATTCCTGGATGAGGGCTTCAAGCGCGCGTGCATCTTTATTATTGGACACCCCCACCACACAGTCATCTGCAAATGCCATCATATTGACTGGGGCTTGGCCTGGTACATGGACCCCAGTGAGTTGGGCATTCACATTTCGCAGTAGTGGGTCAAGGCTGAAGTTGTATAAGAGTGGGCTGAGAGGGTCCTCTTGTCGCAGGCCCCTTTGAGGGCGGACTACTTCTGTTAGGAAGCCTGGGCCACGCACTGCCATTGTCACAGATTCTGTGAGCAGCATCACCCAGTTTATGAAGCGGGGGGTAGGCGCAATTAATGGAGGCAGGCCCTAAGGTATTCCCAGTTTACTCTATCATAGGCCTTTTGTTGGTCCAAGAATACAAGTGCCCCAGAGGCTGTGGACTGACACACATTAGCCACAGAGTGCACGTTATCCCAAATTGACCTTCTGGGGATGAAACCGAATTGTTCTGGGGAGATGGTGGCAGATGCTACAGTCCCTAAAAGGTTAGCCATGATTTTTGTTAAAATTTTGGTGTCTGTGTTTGTTAGAGAAATGGGGTGCCAGTTGGCTAAGTCAAGCTTATCCCCTTTCTTGAAGAGTGTGACATTAAAGGCCTCATGTCCTCCTGGTAGGAGGCACGTTTCCAACAGGCTTTGGTTGAGTGAGGCTAGCAGCAATGGGGATATTTATTTAATATATTTTTTGTAGAACTCATATGGAATGCCATCTGGGCCTGGGCATTTTTGGTTTGGCGCACCGCAAATAGCTGTCCATAATTCATTTGGAGTAATTTATTCATTATTTCCAGGTATCAGAAAATGGTGCGGATATGAGCTCAGTCAAGAAATTCCGCCATTTCAGCTGGCTGAATTGGTTAGGCTCAGTATAACTTGGAGTAATATCTTTGCATTTCAATTGCTACTTCAGCCAGTGTGTCCGCAATGGAATTATCCGATCTTCACACCTGTGTGCAGGCCATGCTCTGGCATGGTGCGAAATTTTTTTTAAAGAAGTATGCGGTGCACTTGTCGCCTTTAGTGATGCATGTGGCCCTGTATTGGACACAAATCCGATGTTTGTGTTGCCTTTTGAGTGCGTTGAGGTGGGCGGCTGCCTCCACCCACTTCCGGCCCCATGCAGGGCTGTATCCTGTGGCTGGAATGTTGGACTCCAAGTGGGCCAATTCCATCAGCGCGCATGAGATAACCGCCAATGTGGCTCGTGAGCGTCTGAAGGAGAGATGGCAATAGTGGCAGATGGTGTCCTCTTTGAAAGTTGCCCATGTGGAAATGGGGTCCGCGCAAAATGGTACAACAAACGATTTTGCCAAAGTTGCCTCTTCCACCCATTTGGAAAATCCTGGCGACGCAAGCTCGGGGGGGCGGATTTTGCACCAATGTGGGGCCTTTGCAACTGTGACGGGTAAGTGGTATGTTATTGAGACCAGTTGGTGGTCGGAGAATTCCATTTTTGTTGTTTTGAAGTGGGAGTTGTGGGGTTGGAATTTCGCCGGCATTAGAATAAGGTCAATGCGGGTCATGGACCTTAATTGGCCATTGTGGACGTGGGGACGCATCATGTTTTTGAGAAGTGGGGCATGTTGCGGCAGTGCATCCATTAACCCAAGGGTGGCTTTTAGAACGCGTAGTTCTACGTGACCCTGTGGGGCGTGGGGTGAGGGTGGCCACTGGTCCGTTGGTGAGGTTAGCCAACAGTTCATGTCGCCAACTAGGAAAGAATTGGGGGGTAGTGGGAGGGATTTGACCGATGAGAAAAATTCCTGACACTCGTGTGCACCATTTGGGGTGTAGATATTGACAATTGTGTGTGCAACGTCAGCCCACGAGAAGGTGACAACAAGCACTCAGCCATTTAGGAATGTTTCTGAGGATGTGAATTTGGAATAATTATTTCTCTGAATTAGCACCCCACAGTGCTTTGACTAAAAGGATAGGGATGGTAGGAGCATTGTTTTCCAAGCTTCCTCAGAACCACGTGGACAGTGGGACTCCTGGATGGCCAGGATATCCACGGGTAAATTGTTTTGTAAAAAACTCAGTTTCCTAGCCCGGGATGGGGAGGCCTTGAGTCTGGCGATATTCAGCGTCCCTAGAGTGAAGGTTTCCCCTTTGCACCTTAGGTGCAAGGGGGTGGGCATCCAGGCCCACCAGCCTTTTCCAGGTCCCCACGGGCTTTTACAGCAGTGTGGGTGTTAGCAGCAACGCTATCGGGGTTTTTAATAAATTTTTGCAGAAAGAGTCACGTTGGCTTTGGCCTTCACTTTTTTGTTTTCCAGACATCAGATGAATTTTTTGTGGTGCAGATAAGTTCGGTGCACCGTCGAGCAGGGCAAAAATAAAAAATTTTGGTTGGGATAGGTCCCAAGTCAGTTTCAGCTGGAGCTTGGGTGCAGCGATTGGGTGAGATTGAATCTCCCATTGGATCCTCAGATTGAGTGGCCCGCTCAGCATGGGCCTCCCAATCTGATTGGGTGATGGATTCCTGAGTCACTTCTGCTGCGAAGGTCTCCATGTCCTCCTGGCATTGTGAGTGTGGGATGGTGGTAGTGGCCTTGGCCACTTCCTTGGCCGCGGCCCTATGGGCCTGCTTGGCCTTCTTCCACTCCTGCGGGGAGATGGGCTTTACCAATAGGTAGCAGCCTTGTGCTCCCCACGGGAAAGCCTCCTTGGTGCTTGCGGTTGGTTCATAGTGCGCCTCTCTGCTGGCCATGGCCGCCGAGGGGTGCTCTTGGAATGTGACGCCCTCCTTGATGGGGCATGCGTGCGCCTTATGGCTGAACGCGTCACAGTGGGTGCAAATGGGGGGCGCGCTGTCCACGGTTACTCAGAATGGGTGGGTGGTATGCCCTGCGATGTCAATAAAGGTGGAGTGTGGGATCTGGGTTAGGTCCTTTGCAATCTCCTCAATTGGGGGCAGAACATCAATGGCTTTGCCGGTGCACAGGTGTGGCATCAGCGTGAAATGTTGCATTTTAAAAGATTGTATTTTGCCATATATGGCGAGACCATCTTTCAGGTGTTGCTTTAAAATGTCACGTTTTACCATAGTAGGCAAAAAGTCAAACGTGAGGAAAATTTGGTTTGATTTTGTCCATCTGGTGCATTTGGTTTCGATGACCTGTTGCCCTTCAGGGAGGTCAACCACTATGCGCACCGCTGCAGCCTCATCTGCTGCAATTTTGCTTTCAAAACCTAGGTCCATCCAACTGTGCGACATGGAGTGAGGTGCAACATACACCGCGGTCAGGAAAATTTTGTGTACATCTTCACAAAATTTTTCCAAAAGGCCATTTTTTGGATGTCCAGATACACACAGACTCCAAATTCCACTGACAAAAGTGGCTGGGAGTGTGGCGTGTTGATGTACTGGTTGCATCATGCTTGCCATGTGAGTATCTCTGATGAAATTATGACCACCAGTTTTTTTAGATTTATTTCTATTCCGCCGGATTCTCCAGGGCGTTTTTGAACGTTAGAGGCCGCGGGCCTTCCGCCTGCTCCTCTTGCCTTGCTTGCCCAACTGCTCCCAGACATGGGCGCAGACTAATCTCCTCTATGAGATTATCAAACTAGATTTTTCTTGATTTGAATAGGTTGCAAAAGTGTTTGCAACGAGAAAGACAAGTCTTCAGTATGAACCAACTTCTCCTACATATAATTGTTTAAATTCAGGTATGAAAAATACACCGGCGAGTAGCCCCAACCCTGAATTCCAACAATAGAACAAAAGCAAAGAGCTTCTATGACATTTACCTTTTTAATGGCAGTTACACTACTGTTAATCTTAGGGATATACACTAAATATTGGTTGCACTGTAAAGTCACACTACGGTCAATTGTTCAGAAAAACTCCCACCTTAATTCTTTATTGTCACTTTTACTCTGTCTCTGTGGCCACTGTGTCTGGATATCAACCAAGCTGTTATTCCCCAACAATTGATTTTGTTCAGTTAATTCCCATCATGATCAAAGCTATGTATCATCATTTTTCATTAATAATCCTTAAAATCTAATATGCCAACAATTAGTGATGATTTACCCTCAGCCTCAATTTATTAATAAACCTTAGTAATTATTAACATAACTTTTTCTTAATATCCTCAGCTCCAGTCGCCATTAGTAACACTCCAATTACTTTCAGGGATTATCCCCAATACATCAGAAACAGATGATTCTTTAAAAAGCTTACCCAACCAAAATGGAGAGCACCAATTGGCAGCTTGATAATAATTGGTTAACATCAAAACTAATTGATTAATTGACAGCTATGCCCCATTAGTTGAGTCTCCTAATATTGGACACTATGGGAGAAATTATCTGGTCAATTTCCTGACATTTCCCCCTCCCCCTTAACAAGATGGTATTTCTCAAGTGCAGCTACTAAATATTGTTCTCTGTCAACGATTCCATGAAGGCTTTTCCCCCTCTCAAGAGCAAAACATTCCCCACTTCAGTGGCGATTCATGCTTTGCACTTGGCTTTTAATCCACTTTACCAGTTATATATATATTCCCAGGTTTTTTTTCTTTTTTCCTTTGTTTTATCTTTATTGGTTGTATGACTAGAGGAATCTACCATGCACTCATTTGATAATCTGGCCACTTGCTGACTCCTTGATCATATAAGCATTGGGGGCCATTTTCACTATTATTTCAAAGGGTTAATCCATATTTTAGCTAGTTTGTTCCTTTTATATAACTGAGGCAATCCAACCAGGGGACAGGCATTACCAAAAGAAAGAAATGACATGAAACCTGAACAGGGTCAACTCCATCAAAGAAAGTTTTTCCATCTCCAGATAGGGACTCAAATTTTTTTGGTTACTTCATGGGTAAGGTTTCCGTGTTATTAGACCTACTAACCTCCAATAGCTTCCTTTGGCTGGCACCCTGATCGATGTGCAAAGGGCAGGAATCAACCCCACAATCTTTCAGGTTGGTAGTTGTATGCCCTTACTGACCCGCCTTCCACCCCAGCTAGTTTGTTCCTTCATTCAAATTTTTGCGGATTGTGGAACATGACACGCTCACCTATTTCAAACCGCAAAAGTTCCCTACACCATCATTGATCAAATACATGATCCTTATTTTTTTAGCCAGGCTCATTGAGTATGCTTCAGTCTATAATTTAATTAATGTGACGTCAGAGTTTTCAGATAGCTTTCAGATCCATTCCACAGGTATCCTCTACATAGGACTAGACTAATGTGGGCAAGGATGGGTGCCTTTCATAGGAAAACTGGAAGGGACTCTTTCCAGTCACTGAATGATAGCTGATATTATATGTGAAAGCTTCAGTGGAAAAGGATGCTCCATTCTGATGGTTGATCCCTTGCAAGCTTTCTGTTTATATTCGCTGGGGTTCTGTTAACCCGCTTGACATTCCCTTGGACTTGGGGTGTTATGGGGTCATTAATTCTTCTCAGATTGCCATTAATTCATTCAGCTTGGGGAGGACATGTGAAGTGAAGTTATTCTGTTGTCAGTGAGTATGGACTGAGTGTAGTCATGCCATTAAATGACGCACTTCACTAAGCATTTTTCAGCAGTTACCTCCTCTAAGACTCCTATTAATCATGCCTCTACCCACTTCATCAAATGATTTATCACTACTATGGTGTACTTTAAGCAATTTCCACCCATCAGAAAAAGCCCCACAACGTTGATGGATACCATATGCCACATGAACCGGGGTTTCACTAGACAATAGGAGGTCTTCTTGCGTAAGGGCTTCTCCACTTGGCATTGTTTACAGTAGAAAATTGTTTTGAGTACGTCGAAGTACATGCTCTCCCAGTATAACGTGGTTTCAGGAACTCTGACGTTTCATGTGGGCCTCTGTTTCCTAGCGCCTTGTGTGCATTAATGATATTATCTGGTCAGACAGAGGGCTTTGGAAAGCTCATTTAGCACTATCAATCTACTTGTATAGCTCACCATTTCTCCATAAGGCATTAAACCTAATCACATTTAAGTTCCCACAAAATTGAGGTGACTCAACAACGTACTTACTGCTGATCATCTTTTTATAAATCAGATCAGTTAGGTCATCCATTATGATGACCGTTTATTATTTGTGATAAAGAGTCAGTGTTCAGGTTCTTCACCAAAGGGTGGTGAATTACTTCCAAATAATATGATTGGAGCTTGAGATCCCACCGCATGAGGCGACCCTCTGTCTCTCAAAGATTCTGTAACCTGCGCAAGGATGTATGGTCAGTCACCACCTTAAGCTTTATTTTGTGGGAAAAATTGAATCTTTTTGTATGCATAAATCACAGCATAGCATTCCTTCTTGGTCACTGTTTAGTTCCATTTGTGGCAGTGTAAACTTCTGCTGCAATATGTGATGGGATGCTCTACACCGTCATTTATCCATTAGATATTACTGCAACTACACTGGAAAAGGAAAGCGTCAGTCTAGACAATTATTTTTCTCAAAGTTTAGGTATTGCAGGCCAGGGCTTTAATCAAAGCCGTCCAAAAAGTGTTGAATGAACTCTGATACATTACATCCACGCAAATGTGGTATCCTTCTTCAGAAGTATAAAGAGTGGGTGTCATGGTTAAATGACATGATAGTGGTTACCTACCCCAAGGATAAGGCTGGGCGACAGGAGGCCCAGAAGGTAAACCTTCAGGCCCTTCCTGACCTCAGGCACACAGTAGACCAACGCTGGGTACAAGCCAAGTTTTCCTAAGTAGGTACTAGTGAGGTGCCTAACGCCCAGCCCCTTACGTCAGCCCAGGTGTTAAAACAGACGGTTTATAATTAACACAGATGGTTTGATTCAGTTAGTTGAGGAATAGGGTTTTAAAACCCATTCCCTTTACAAAATCACGCGTTTGGGTCAGATCCAACTTCAATCGATTACTCAGGTGAAGTCAGTTTCAGTGTTTTCTACCAATTTGGATGGTAGTGTTTTCATATTGGTGATTTGGTGCTTGGGACCACTTTGGAAGACTCCTTTTTCTCTGATGAAGTTTAATAATGTTTTCTGCGACCAACATTCCTTGTTGGTCGACTTCTCAATAAACACTTTCCCATTTTACGTTTTATTTATGATATTTTGAATGATCATGTGCACAAACCTCTTCAAGTAGGTCTAGCACTCTGTTAACCTTGCCATTTCAAAATACTATAAAGCTATCCCTTAGTGCACCGTTTGTTCGCCCAGGTTCCATCTAACCTAGGACGCTTAACCCCTTTCCCTTTGTGCACAATGTCATTTTTGGTAGGTTACTTATTATAAAGATCGCACTTTTCTACTTAAGTTGTTATTGCTCTAGCACTCTCTGCTGGCTCTTACAACTTTCTTACTAATGGCTAGTTCCCTGGCGTTGGCCCTGTGCACCAAGCACTACCATGCTGGGAACAAGAGTTACAGAGACTCTCCTTACATTAGTCAACCAACCCCTTAAATTTATGAGAACAAACTTTTTCCATGTGGGACTTTCCAGAGAGTAAATGGTGGGTGCCAGCTGTGGTCTTGGCTGTGGTCAGCCGCACTGCTGTTTCCTCTTTTTCCTGAAGGTTGGAGCAACTAGGCGTTATTATGGTTGTGTTCAACTAGAAAGTACCCACCCTTTATGCTCATACCTGGTGAATATGGATGATTTGAGGTCCAAAAGTCATGATTCCCCAACTTTCTGCTGAAATTACCAATTTCAATGTTAGCAAAATGGGTTTTACTTTGACATCATGTTCAGATGATGCCAGCGGAATTGGCGTAGATGGCCCTGGGGGTGCTGGCCTTGGATAACGTCAGGCATTTCATTTCTGTCATGGGAATAGGGTTGTTCACATCTAAAAAACGCGTTTTATAACAGAAACATTATATATACCTTTGAACCATATTTTCTATCTCGTAGTTCAGATAAGTAACCTATTCCTTGTACCAAATCACCCCAGAAAAGCCCGTTTGACCTCTTTCATGATTCTCAGCACTCAGGAAGTTGAGAAAGGAACTGTGCTTACAATAAGAAAAGGTTATGCCCCTCCTGAAGATATGGTGGAATATGTGGCCTCAGTAGTAAGTGTAGCCAAGTATCCCTCTCCATTCTTCGAGTTAAAATCATACCAGGGTGACATGTTAATGCCAGATGAAGAGTTTAATGGTAATTTACTGGCGTTTTCAGCTTTAAATAAAGACCATTCTGGGTATTTTCTACTGACTGCTATCCTTTCCTCCCCTGTAGGTAGACTCAGCACCACTATTCTGGTGGATACTGGCGCCACTGAAAAGTTTATAAACCAGAGCCTAGCCGACTACCTTGGGCTGAGTTACTTGCCAGGTGGTATGGTTAGAGGAGGGGCGTCCCAAGGTATTCTCACTCTGAAGATCATTTGAACAGTAAACTATCAGGTTGGCAAGTACCACCTTTCTGATCACTTCCAAGATATCAAAATCCTCTTGTACCCTATCATTTTGGGTGTGGAGTGGTGGCGTAAGTTTGAATTTTAAACTAACCTGAGAGAGAATACCCTTTCCCTTACATTAAAGAATGGTCGCACACTAGTTGTTCCTTTGTCTGCGACTGACACTCAGGACGACTTGCCCCACTGGCCCCACTTCACACCCTTAGCCTTGACTCTATGCTGAAGCCCACTGTGGTGCTTCCCCTACCTTCTTGTTTGGAGGGTTTAGAATCGTCCTTTGATGCAGCTTCAGCTGATGTGCTACCTGATCATTCAGAGTACGACTGTGAATTCAAACTCACAGTGGATCTGGTGCATATTCCTTCTCCCAATTACCCATTGGCCGTCCGGGAGGAAGAGGCATTAGATGTGTGGGTGAAGGAGCAGTTAACCAAAGGCGCGATTTTTCAGCGTACCTCCGCTGTATGCTCCCCCTTCTCTTTGTTGAGAAGGCTGATGGTACTCTGCGCCCATGTGTGGACTATGGGAACCTCAACAATGTCACTTTACCAGATCTACATACCATCCCTTTGGACTCTCAGGTTGCGCGCTATGTGGAGAAGGCTAAGGTCTTTTCCAAACTGAATTGCCTCAATGCGTTCAATCAGGTTTGTATTAAAAAGAGACAAGAGTGGTTAACCGCCTTCCATACCAGAAAAGGGATTTTACAGTTTTGGGTCATGCCCTTTGGGATTAAGAATGCCCCTGCTATCTTTCAACACCGTATTGATGCTGCGTTGGGGGACTTGTTAGGGGTATGCGCGTTTGCCTACATGGATGATATCCTGGTGTTTTCCCCTGATCAGGATTCCCATGTAGAACACCTTCAACAAGTGGTGGAGCGGTTAAAGGCAGCCAGACTTACGCTGAAGATTAGCAAGTGCTCCTCTTCAAGTCCCAGGTCACTTTTCTGGGCAACTTCATGTTTGACAAGGACACATGATAACTCCAGACAAGGGAAGGCGATTCATGAGTGGCCTACCTCCGCTTCAGTAAAAGGATTGAGGAGTTTTTTTGGGACGTGTACGTTCCTCAAGAAGTTCACGCCAAACCTTTCTGAGGTGGCAGCGCCCTTGTATAGGGCTAGTGGTGCAAAAGTGCGTCGATGGTCCCCCATCTTGAAGGATGCTTTCCAAGCTGTGAAGTGCACCATGTTGTCCGCGTCCATCCTTCACCATGTCGACTCTTCCAAAGAGTTCGTTGTGTCTACTGATGCCTCCAACTTCGCCATAGCGGCTGCTTTGTTACAATTAGGAAAAGATGGGATAGAGCATCCGGTGGGATATTTTTCTAGGAAAATGTCTCTGCCTGAGTTGAATTACGCCGTTTATGACAAGGAGTTACTAGCAGCTTTAGAGGCACTGACATATTGGCGTCACAACTACATGGCTCTACTCAACCGTTCCACATATGTACAGATCACCGTGCCTTGCTGTACTACCGCGCCCATCATGTCATAACCACACAGCAGACCTGTTGGCATGAGACCCTTGCCCAATTTTCCTTTTCTTAAAAAATCCAAGGGCAAGGATAATGGTTTGGCAGATGCTTTAATCTGCAACCCTGCTTTAGCTCCTGATCCAAAGGAGGTAGAAGTCCATAACACACAGGTGATAATTACTTCTAATAAAATTCTGTCTCAACTTCCCTCTCCCCCAGCCAACGGGCCAGCGCTTGCACCTCTGGAGAATGCGGAAGAATATGGTATGTTCAGAAAGGGTGTTCTTTTATAAGCCGCTGTCAGCTGAATATATTATGGATCTTGCTAATAGCGCATTAAATCAAGAGGACCTATCCAGGGGTTATCACATAAAGGATGAGATGGTGTGGTTTCAAGGCGCCTTTGGGTACCTGCTGGACCACTGCGCCTGGAAATCATCCAGGACTATCATGATGGACTCACCATTGGTCATTCTGGGAAAGCAAAGACCATGGAGTTGATATGTAACATCTACAATTGAAGGGCTCGCCTGCATAGGTGGGGCGGTATTGTAAGAATGATGCATGGTTTGCAATCAGATGAAATCCAATCGTCAACCTTTAGCGGGATTGTTGGTACCAGTCCAAAAGGATGATGGGCTCCTGGACTTCCCTCTCGGTTCTTTTATTGTGGAATTACCTTCCTCTGATTATGATACCATCGTGGTGGTGGTGGACCAAATTATGAATTTCTTCCAGCTTTAGTCCTTGCAGAACAACAATAACCATGGCTGAGTTGGCTAGGCTCTTCGTCACTCATGTGTTTGCGCTTCTTGGAGTTCCCCAAGAAATTATCTTTGACTGGGGACCCCAGTTTACCTCTGTCTTTTTGAAAAAATTGTGTAAGACTCTTTAGATTCATCCTTGCCGTTCAACTGCATATCATCCCCAATCATATGGGCAGACTGAATGAGTAAACCAATGCTTGGAACAGTTCCTGTGGTGTTACACTGCCACAGATCATTAAGATTGGGTTTCTCACCTCCCTATGGCCCAATTTTACTTTAACACTTTGCATTCTTTGATCGATTGTTCCCCTTTTTTCGCCAACCATGGCTTTAACCCCGCCTTTAACATGGAGCCCAGCTGTGGGTCAAAAGTTGAAGCGGAGGTGGACTTTGCCAAGACTATCAAGAAGGTCCACCTGAGGGTTTCCACAAGTTTGGAGGCGGCAATGCAAGTCTATAAGGAGAATGATGATGGTAAGCGCCAAGTGGGTCCCATGTACAAGGAAGGGGATCTTATGATGCTTGATGCTTATAACATCCCTATAAAACAGCCACGCAAGAAGCTGGGAACAAAGAGGATTGGCCCTTTAATGCGTTGTTAGAAAGGTAACACATGCCTTATACCAGTTAAATCTTTCTTCTTCGTTTCAGATCTTCTCTGTAATTCATGAGAGCAAATTGACGTTGTTTGAGGGCCCCCACCAGAGACTCATGAGGCCTATCTCTTGGATGGGGTGCCAGAGTGGGAAGTAGAAGAGATAGTAGTCTCCTACCGTGTTAAAAGAAAACTTGAGTACCTGGTATCTTAGATGGGTTTTAATGCTGCAGAGAACAGTTGGGTCCCAGCACATGGCTGTGTGCATGCCCAAGATCTGATTGAATCTTTCCATAAGCGTTTCCCCCAGGCCGCTGGATCACAACTCAAACTGACCGTTGCTGCAATGAAGTTGGCCTCAGCCCACAAGAACTTTTCCCTAGCTCAAGCCCCTAAAGGGGGGTTGATCCCCATCAGGAGGAGAGGGTAATGTCATGGTTAAATGACATGATAGTGGGTACCAACCCCAAGGATAAGACTGGGCGACAGGAGGCCCAGAAGGTGAAGCTTCAGGCTATTCTGACCTCAGGCACACAGTAGACCAAAGCTGGGTACAAGCCAAGTAGCCCAGGTTGGTACTAGTGAGGTGCCTAATGCCAGCCCCTTATGTCAGCCCAGGCGTTAAAATGGATGGTTTACTCAATTAACACAGATGGTTTGATTTGGTTAGTTGAGGAATGGGGTTTCAAAACCCATTTCCTTTATGAAATTATGCATTTAGGTTGGTTCCAACTTCAATCTATTACTCAAGTGAAGTCAGTTTTGGTGTTTTCTACCAATTCAGATGGTAGTGTTTTCCTATTGGTGAATCAATGCTTGGGACCACTTCAGCAGACTCCAAATTTCCCTGACGAAGTTTAATTATGTTTTCCGCGACCAACATTCCTTGTTGGTCAACTTCCCAATAAAGTTTTCCCATTTTTACGTTTTTATTTAAGTTGTTTCAGATGATCCTGTGCGCGAACCTCTTTGTGGAGGTCTCACACTCCGTTAACCTTGCCTTTTAAATACTATAAAGCTATCCCCTGGTGCACCGTTGGTTCGCCCAGGTTCCCTCCAACCTGGGACTCTTAACCCCTTTCCCTTTGTGCACAATGTCATTTTTGGTAGGTTACTTATTATAAAGATCGCACTTTTCTACTTAAGTTGTTATTGCTCTAGCACTCTCTGCTGGGTTCTCACAACCTTTATACTAACGGCTAGTTCCCTGGCGTTGGCCCTGTGCACTGAGTACTACCACGCTGGGGACAGGAGAGTTACAGACACTCTCATTACAGTGGGGCCCAATACAGTTCATTTTAGGGATAGAGAATCTGTAGTAATCAACCATACCCAAAAATACTTAATTATCTCATTTGTTACTTGGGGCCATCTTACTGATGGCTTCTATCTTTGCCAGCTGTGGTCTAGAACACATGGCGTCTATTACAAACCTGAGACATTATAGCTTTACTTTAAAAAGTGGCGTTTGTGGTGCTTAATTTTACGTTTGGCTGTTGCAAGCCAGCGGAACACCATCTTTAAATGATTTAAATACTCCAAAACATCCGTGAGAAATTTTGATGTCTTTGAGGTAAACAAGATGTAAAATATCTTAAAGTCCCCTAGGTTGGTGTCCATGGCCCTCTGAAAAGTAGCTGCGGTGTAGCATAAAACATGCGGCATTTGAGTGGGCTGTAATAGCCCCTTAGAAGTGATCATTGCGCAATTCTCTTGCTCAGCATCTGGTAGCTCAAATTTGCCAGTAGCCCAATATCAGCTTCATGGCTGAAAATTAGAGAGTGCCACCCAAGCGGTCCAAGGCATTGTTGATTCTGGGAAAAGGGTACAAGTTTTTTGGTGATGTTGTTGAGTTTTTATTTAAATATAAATTTATTGCGGGGAAGGCTGACCATGGGACGGACACTTCCGAATATGACTCAGATGAGACAAAACTTAGTACCAGGGGAGGCACCCCAGAGAAGCGATGCTATCTCTTGTTGCCAGCGGGAACGCCACTTATGGGAAGGGGAGGGAACGTGTGTAGGGGGCGTAGCCACTATTGAGCACGTGTGGAGGAAGGGGTCTGATTTGATGAACCAGACTGGGAACCAGGAGGAGACCAGCTGCCGGCGACGTGGTGGGAGATATCCAAACATCCACGCTTGAAAGTGATCCACCAAATGAGACCGGAATCTGTGGACAGCTTCATGGAGGGTGGGGATGGATCCGGCGATGGCATCCAAGACAATCGTGTGGATAGTCCACATGGCGATTGCAACCACCAGAGCACGAAGGGAGGGTGGGAGGGGGGAGGCCATTGATGAAGCAAACATATCTCTTGACAGACTGAAGTTTGTTGAGTTTTTATAAACAATTACTATGCAGTTGTTAAATCCTTATTCAGACAATCAATGCATAAGAAGCTCAGGGGCTTTTAGATAAGTTCAGCACTCCTTGCTCCAGTATCTTTCCTATCTCTTCAGAAACTACTTCCTCTGCAACACTTGAATGGCGGATCAGCTGGGACCAGATGGGTATTTGTTTCCGGTATCTAACTGGCGGATAATACCACTAGCGCATCTAAAATCATGGTCATTGGAAGCGAAGATTTCCAGATTTTTTCAATAGTGCCATTGATTGATCTTTCTGATCCTCTGATAACCACGCTAAAGTTTCTCTGGGGTTCATGGACATTATGCCAGCTGGAGTTCCGGTGTTAAGGTCAAACTCTTATGCCAATTCAAAACGTGTAAAGTGAGAATCTCATTGACAGGGGTCAAGTCAGATATGATACCACCTGACGCCTCTGGATCATCAATGGCCCCCTCTGCAGGTTTTTGTGCAACACTTTAATCTATCCATGCTCAGATAATATGATGCCTGGGGCCACATGGGCTTGAAGCGGGATTGTTGATAGGGCCAAAGACCTCTCTATTTAACCCCTCTGGTAAATCTATTTTAAACTTTGTTCATGATATAGTTTGGCAGCAAGATGATATCATTTTGGCCCTTTCATATAGTAGAGGTAGCCCCTTGTACTCCAATTCAGGTTAAGTAGGGTCTTAGTCTAACATTTCAGTTGCTGATAGTGGATGGTAATCATACCATATCAGTATGTAGACTTACTTGACCAGTGCAAGAAGGATTTTTGGCACCCAGCTGGAGGTGAAGTAAACCAGGATCTGTTGTCTGATAATCTCAAATGTTTCCTCTGCTTGTCAACTACTGCACCATAGCAGAGGATGAATGCTTCTCCAATCAGCATGTCTTAGTTTTGGTTTAGCAACATGAATGCTGTCACAGAGACAGAGATTGACCCAAACCAAAGAGGTAGTAAACTATACGCCCCTTCTAAGATGGTGCATTTCACCCCAGACATTCCATATATCACATGGTGCTCCATATGGGGTTTCAATGGTAGCTTGGCCACCAATTTCGTTGACACTATGTTAACAGGTTCCATAGTATCTATAATCACACGAATTTTGGTTTTTTCCACTAAAATATCACAATAGGTACACTCAGATTAATAGAACCTCAATTGCTTAACAAATGTAAATCCAAACAATCTTCTTTGTCAAGGGAGCTCATGATGCCAGCCCCAATCTGGGGATATTCTTTGACGATCATTTCCATAGAAATGGTGACGTTTACTCCTTTAAGTGAGGTCATATCTGAAGAGATCCAGGGCTCATCTGACAAGTTTCTCCTACCTGACAGGCATAAGGCTTTTGTATCTCCCTGCGGGCCTCCTCCACTGCTGCCTCCTTAGCTTGTGAGCAGGTTAGCGCAATTACATCACCAGTGGTTTGTTAATATAGCAGTACATCAGTGGAGGTGTAGGGTCCAACGTAGAGCATCTCATTGGGATCAGGCAGGACAAATGAAGTTGAGACAGTGGAAATAAAGGGGTTTCATCTCTACTCCGTCTAATCTTTTTTCCATGAATAAACGGATTTGGCTGTACAGCGTGGAATTGCCGCTTGGTGGGAATGCTTACTATGAAGTGTCCTTGTTGGATTCACTCATAGCATGTTACTTCAAAGGCATCTCATCTCTGAGTATTGTTAAAGATTCTAGACCAAGGGTGGGGCAA
>JAKSZP010003012.1:0-89333 GCA_022478985.1 Massospora cicadina
TACTCTGTAACCTTCAAGGCCCCCGCAGAGTTCATTCATGAGGATATTATGGTGCACGGTGCTTGGGAGATGGTCAAATATGATGAATAGGTCATTTGCCTCATTCCATCACGTGCACACCATGCGGATGATGCAGTCTTCATTGTTGATTTTTATGGAGAATTTAGTTTTCACTGCATCTGCCGCTTCTTCCATGAACATGAACTTGACGTCCACCCATCCTCTGTGTAGACTTTTGTAATTTACTAAGATGGTATTTGGGAAAGTTGCAGAGAAGGCCTCCCCTATTTTTTCCCATGATTCAGGGGAAGTATCACCGACCATAATTCTAAGGCCATGCTCGAGGGAGGACAGGGGTTGGGAGTGTTAGATTTTGGTGTATGCGCCACTTTTTTGCAGGAATTGCAAAACTCTGGGTGCAGCGCTGTACTCACCCTTTTTGGTGGGAGGGTGTGTCAACATTCCACTGGGGCGTTTTTCCCCAGTGGGTTGGGAGGGCTTCAGGCCTTTTGTGCTGGCCGCTTTTGCCCAACTGGTATTGTTGTGGACAAATTTTGCTCATATTCCTGGTTGATTGTCAATCTCGGAGAAATTGCATAGAATTGTGTTACTAAAAGTGATAGTAATGGGAAAGAAAAAGCTCCCAACATCCAATCTTCTTTCATAGTATATGAATATAATGGGAAGTTTAAATTAATCAAATCCACTGTCAAACGAAAAGCCAGTATATAATCAGACTGGGATGGGATATGATTACTTTTCCATGTCAAAAATGTCATTATATGGCTCATTTACTCTCTTTCCGCTTGGCATAACTTTCTGAGCCAGATTACATGAATTTAAAAAAAACAAATCATATTCGCCCAAAGTAGTTTCACTCCAAGGTCATCAGATTCTACACCAGCTTCTCCATCGTGGGGCAGCAGCAAAACTCCCCCTGCCATTTTCCGTCTGGCAGGAAAACGCGCTAGGACTGGTTCACCCAGTCATTCCAAACCCATGGGCCAATTCGTTCTGCCCAAGGACCTGGACGTCCACCTTGCTCATACCCAAGCAGTACCACACTGCCCCCTAGTGCTCCCCCAGAGCAACATGTGCTAAAGCCTAAGGGTCGAATATGGGTAACTATTCCCATACCACAACTAAGTTATTATCAAAATGGCACAGGTGGTGATGATACCTGCCAGAATTATTGATTTCCACCCCCACAAGGGGTAATTTGACCTCGGCTTCACATGCAAAGCTGAAGCTGCCACTGCAGCAACTGTGCCCCTGGTATTCCAGGGCACCCCTCTCCCACAACTTGGACTTGGCTCCCAGCAGACACCACTTTGGTGGTCCAGTTTGCTGGCCTGCCCACCCACCTCCCCCCTGAAGTGCTCCACCAGGAGCTGATGGCTGGTTTGGCAGCCTATGGTGCCAACCTCATCTTACAATTTGTGGTCCCAAATGGGGCCACACGCCTCGCTGGGCCTCAGGTGTATGCCATGATCAGCCCTGAATTTACAAAAAAAATTTGGCAATTCCCCCTCATGCCACCATACCATCTTCCCCTGACCATCTGTTTTGGGCCCGCGTTGAGGGCGGGCGGACAATCTGTCCATCATGTTTTGAGTTAGACCACTCAAAACGCAAATGCCACTACTCAACTATGTCAGACAGATCAGATGACTCATCCGCCAACCTCCAATCCATTGCCAACCCTGTACAATTTCAGGTATGGGGCACAATCCTACCTCCTCCACCCCCAAAGCCTGTTGCTGCAGCTGCACCTGCAGCCACCAATCAGCCTCCTCCCCAGCCCAATGCCATAAATAATCCCTCCAAATAAACATCAGATTGGATTCCAGTTCGATCCCATGCATCTGCAAATAAATCAAACAAACCTCAACTGTATGCTGATTCCCCAATTTAATTCAACCAAAACCCATGGGAATTATTGGATGAAATCAACGAATCAGGTAACGTCATTGAAGAACCGTTGCTGCAAGTCAAGCGGCTCTGTAACGCAGAATGGGATGCAAAATTCCCGCCTCAGAAATATGTCCCACAACCCAACGCCAAACTGTTCTACAGCGACCACCAGCTTGCAGTAGAAGCAGCTGCCACACCAGATTGCCATCCGCTTCACAAAGCTGCTGCCAAATCTGTGGCTGCACACACAGGAGGAATTCCACCTCCTGTTATTCCCAAAGATCTTACTACACAAAGTAAGATCAACATGAAAACTTTACACAAAAATGTCACTGAAGCCATCCATAATGTGATAACAGTAGCACGGAATATAAAAGCAAAAATAACCCAAACCAACATTGCCACGTTTGTCAAATTCCCAGACGCCCGCCTCAAAGCTGAAGATGCTTTGGCCAAATACATTGTTGACATTATGATGGCTAACAAATATTCAGAAGTTCCAGTCATCAGAATATTAAATTCCATACCACTGATGCCCCCACACCCCTACTATCTGCCTTAACACTCACCCTACTCTGGAATGAGATGGATGCGGCTGAAGACAAGCCCTCAATCCCCCATCCACCATGGAGGGATAGCAGTATTCGCTACCCACCTGGTTGGATATTTTTTAGGTATGATTAAATTGATACATCCATTTTGGGTGTTTTTTTGAATCATTATTTGTATTATGATTTTAGTTTTAGTTTGGTGATGTCCACCCCCTGGTCAGCTTACCTCGGTTAAATAAAAAAATGACATTATATGGCATTAATTTTGGAGGAAAATTGATATGAATCTTAGTGTGACAAAGCGTTGAAATGATGGATCTCAATGCTCTTACTGTGGCTAGCATATAAATGAGGGGAAGCCCCCAAATAAAAGGGTATTCTGAAAAAAACAAAAAATGGAGTCTTTATTGATATATAAATGTTGTAGACGCCACCAGCTGACTTCCAGGATAACTGGAGAAGCAGATATCAAACTATGGTAAACCACTTGCAAAAGCGTAATTGGTGCACAGAAAAGAGGATAAGACTCCTTAATTCAAATGAGCCATTAGTAGAAGAAGCACCAAATAATAATGAATCCATTTTAAGGTCAAGGTCAAGTTCTGTCCTACCTTTAAAGTCATGGAGTATTTAGCCACTCCTGTGTCTGATATGGAAATTATTGACTCTTTATAAGATCCCAACTGAACTTTAGTATGCAACAAGAAATAGGTATGATCCTGCTTAAATGCAACAGCATGGGACATAAATGGCTGAGATGCAGTAACCACAAGAATACTAGCTGGTCTAGCATCTGTAATAGGAATGTGATCCTTGGTGAGATGGATTTCCTTGATTATATCTTGTTGTAACTCGGATGATGCAGGCACCAAAGGGTTTAAAGGCACATGCTTCTCCTTGAGGTCAACCTGAAAAGGAGGAGGATGGTTGTCAAAGCTAGGGAAGTCAGGCAAGGGTAAATAGGGAGGAATTTGGATACAACAAGACGCTTACTCCTGCGACATTTTAAGACTTACACGCTGAATAAGAAATTGACAAGCTGAAACAAAATCTACTGAAATAGAAAATTTACAGTGCGGCTACTGGTAGGAAAACTTTACTACTCCTATACCACCTAATTGTGCACTTCAAAGTGTAGCACCAATAGAAGTGGCCAACGAAGCAGCTTTATCCAAAATAGCCAGCTGAGGTTCTCAAGAGGGACGATTTGCGAAGAAAAATCCAATGTGTCCTGGGATACTGCAACAATAACTTCCAAAGGAAGTCCCAGGTCAAGAGCCTGTCTCAGATAGGACTCACTAAAGGAGGAAAGATCTGAGGATTTTGCTCTAAGGTTAAAACATGTAGAGGATGCTCTGAACTTAATACTGGAGTTTAAATCACTGATGAACTAAGGTGATTAGTGGTGCGAAAATTCCAGGATAGTTCTCTGAATTTAGAATTACCTACACCTACTGGAGAGCATCACCTCTAATTTATCCAGGAGAGATCCACTTTGTTGGGCATTTGTGAAGGTAGATGAAGTCGAAGTATTTGTTGAAAACCAAACCTGCAACTCCGCCAATGCGTCCAAGATTTGTTTTGCTACCTATGAGAAGGGTAAGGTTAAACTCACACCTGCTGTTTGGGGTAAACTTGGATTTAGACCATAATAAAAGCTATGTTGAGTTATAAAGAAATCAACCTCCACAGCGTGGAAGCTTGAAAATTATAGATTGACCACCCAGAGAACATAAGACTAGTTACAGTTTGCGAAATCATCTGTAATAGTGAAATCATAACATCACTACTTCAAAAAAAGATTAGAGAATGCTAATATTATTGGTCAAGAAGGTATGGCATAGAAGCAACTAGTATAACCAAAACTAGCTTGCTATTATGAATCCTCAGACAACTAAAATACAAACCAGAATACCTGAGGTATAGCCAACTACCATACTTTATATCTTGAGGATGGGGAGAACTTTGGGGCTGATGACTTACAACAATTATTGCCAACTCCTTCAGTATGAGCCAAGCGGTGGTGGAAGCCATGGCAGCGGATCCAGGAGAGGTATATCCTACAGCACAGGATGAACCAAGGGAGAACCTCTGGCAGCAGGAGGTGAGAATCTCATGTAATGGCTCCATAACTTGTCAATTAGGGTTGGAAGTACCTCAAAGAGCAAGTTATTATTATATGCTAAAAAACATAAAGGATAGGAAATAAGTGCAGATGGGACCTGTTAAAATAGGTGCAGAGCGTTGTATCTTAGGTGCAGAGTTTGTAACACACTTAAATTAAAAGGTACTGTTTATTGACAGTAGCCTTAACAAAAACGCTTAAATGAAAACCTTTATTAAAAAATAGGGTTTTATTAACAAAATATAAAAAGCACACTATAGTATCTAATTTTGCCAATGGCTCAGGGGATCGCTAAAGCAATCTTTATTGTAGGCTGGGTTTAGCTATGTCAGAAAAAATCTCCCTCTAAATGACAATCCCACTCATATATACTCTTCTCATTTAAAGTTCTTATTAGTGCAATTTTCTGACTAATAAGCAGAACTTAAGATAAAAAATAGAGGTGTATTATCCAAATTATGCCAGAAAAGCAAATTTATAGGGCTTAAGAATTCATATAAAACTAGTAATACACCAATTGCGATTGAGACACCAGCAGTTGGCCAAAATAATAGGATTCTATTGCCAATTATTTTATGGCAGCGCAGGAAAAAAAGGATAATACAAATAAAATAATATAATAGCAATATCAAAACTGAGGTTACAGGCTATAGTGATCAGTAATTAAGGGAATAACTTTGTGCTGGTGGGAATTAGGGATTAGATCTTCTTGTAATTCTAGTGTAAAAAAAGCCCTAAAGAAAATCTAATAATAGTAATCTAATATCTTTGGCACTTATTTATAAATCTGGGTAATGCAGGGCAAGATAATCAATAAATACCAATTAACACCTCTATCTAATTTTTAGTTAGAGTAAAAGTTAAGTTAATACCACAGATGGTTGGTTAAACCAATCACAACAGGACCCATGACAACACCCCTTATTCAAGCAAAGAGGTAAGAGAAAGGTGATAGTCACTAATATGTCCTAGTAATTGCAAAGATTGGGGCACATGGAAACTAAGAAAAATGTAGATATAAAGTACAAAACATTAAAGCTTTTTTTTTTTTTAATTAAATGGAAATAAAGAGAATTACCACCAGAAGAATATGTTGGAGCTACTTCTTATAAGCCATATAGTTGAGGAAAAAAGGGGGTGCATTTTAGCCAGAGAATTCCACATAGTGAAATCTTAATGGATTAAAGCACTATGGGCTCTCAACAGTGATTTTGACTTGGGTTGGCAGTTAGACTAATATCAAAATTTTAAATGAATTTTATAAATTAGCACGTCTTTCCAGATGGCAACAAATTTGTTCAGAGGACTGAAGGCTGCACCCAAGGACAGGGGAGGTAAAGGATATTCCACTTCAAATCATAAGGGCTTGGCAAACAAAGCTACTGGTATTGTCTTTCCCCACCCTGTGGAACGTTGGAAAGCTGAAAGGGGAACACCAAACTTGATTTTGATCCAAATGACTAATTGCATCCAACTTTGACTTATGCCCTTAGGCGAAACTTGAACTTCATTATTAAATATTCTGGCATTGGAGGGGATGGCAACATACCTCCTAGAAGTGACCTCTGTCTTACACCATTTCCTTACACAGCCCTTGAATCCTTTCTCTGACTCAAAGTGGTAAGAAAAATTGGGAGGGGAAACACCATGTGGCAGACTGTAACTCACCGCTTATCCATAACATGGGCTACATTACCCTTGAAAGTGAGAGGAGCAGCAGACTTTTTAAGCCTCTTCCTGATTCTGTGAAGAAACTCTGTCCTGTCAAGGCGTAAGGGTCACTCCTTAGGACTAATAGTCCCTCACCGGTTTTCTAGGCATTACCTTTTTTCAGATGTAAAATTTAAATAATTGAAAGATTCATCTCCTTTCATATATCTAATTGAGTCAGTTGCTATGTCATCATTAGTTTTCCTTAATATTGATTTCATTATTATATTACCACTCTTTAATGATAGAAACAAGTACCCTAACTTAAAAATATGTAAATTAATTTATAACAGTTCATATTAGTAAAATTTGGATGACTTTACAGCCAGCTTTTGCATAATATAGTTTGATTTAGTTAAGAGATTTCACTTTAGAAAAGTTTTATTAAATTTATTATTGTCCCATTATGTGCCATGGTAAAGCCTCATATTGGTTGTGCAAGTCCAGGGGAACGTCCCCTCTTTGTGGACCAGGCGATTTTCCCATTTCCTAATAAGAAGGCTTTGAAGAGGTCAGCTGTACCCCTCATCATACAGGGTGGCCTCGCCCATGTGGTAGATGAGTGCTGGGTAACAGCTCTCCCTCTGAAGATAACTCCCCTGGTTATGCACTTTCCTCCACCAAGTTAGTTTGCCAAATAGAGGAAATCTGTGCAGAAATCATTGGAAACTGTCATCCCCACGAGTTGGATGGACTTTATACAACTGATGACGCCAAATCCTTGAATCAAAAGTTGATTTGTTTAAATTCTATGGGAATAAAGCCTGACAGGTGTGCAACTCATAGCTAGAAGGGGACAAGTAACGGATTCTCAGTTAATATTACTGAAGGCATTAAGCCATCGGGCAGTACAGTTGCTGACTCTAAATTCCTCTTGAAATTGTCAGGATTTGTCCCTCATGGGCATGTATCACCATCAGGTACTATTACCAATGATTTGAAACCCTCATAACAAAAATTGGGATTGGCAATTGATGGTACCATTTAGCCAAACAAACTCTCCAGCAACTGGGCATGAGTGGGTTGGTCATCTTAAACCCATTTCTGACCCGTTGGGACTGCCTTTATGTGGGGTGGCCCTGGGGAATTTCCGTTGCCCATCAGGCCAGGTGCCATCATGCTAACCGTCACAAATGCAGTAAAGCCTCAGATCAGGCATTTGCAGTCTAACTGATAGTGACTTGGCCTGCCTCCAATTCCCTCAATGTCAGTTCATATTGAAGTCATTATTTACCCCTCCCTCAAAAATTTGGTGGGTTAGGTTGAAATTGAGGGCCTTGATCCCCTGTCAGGACTTTGGGGGATGAACTCCAACCTGGCCTGTTATTGACAAGGCCCCATAGCCCCCAGCGAGTTAAGAGGCCATTAAGGCCCAAAGTAAAGCTAAAAATGGAAAGGAGATTGAGAGAAATGGTAAATTTATTAAAGGGATCCTTGAGGTACTTGTAGAAACTTGATGGATCAGGAACAGGTGGATTTGGCATTGATTGCCAAAGCCAAAGGAAAAAATTAATACATGGGGATTGGGCGCATCCTCAGCATAAGTCGCCGGTGTGCCCAAAAGGGTTAATTAGTTGGGTTGACATCAGAATGTATTTCCTGAAGCTAATTGATTGGTTGGCATCCTCATCATTATTTTCCGGTGTTAAAATTACTATTAAATTATTGGGGCCAATACCTGATACTTTGGATTGGGTTTATCCCAAGTTAAATGGGGAGCCCAATCTGGCATCTACCCATAGGTGGGTTGTGACCCCTAGTTGGGGCTTCCCCCAATTAGGGGAGAATCCCAACAGAGCCCCCTCTAAGCCTCAACTAGGGGTCAAAGCTGAGGCGGGGGCACCAGACTCTGGTGGCAGGGTGGAACGGCCAAGGTAGCCAGCGCGGACACAATGGAGGGATCTGGCAAGTGTCATTGGGGAGTGGCCCTGGCATTGGCATAAGAGCTGGCATCGGTGCTGGGGCTGGCATTGGAGTTGACACCCAGCATCAGCGCTGGGGCCAGCATTGGGAGGAGGTCCCAACATTGGCACTGAGGCTGGCATTGAGGATGACACCCCTGTAACCTGGCTTGCCCTCTTGGGTCAGAGGCCAGGGACCGCCCTCCTCCTTCCACTTTTAGCTCTTGCTGAGAGCTTGGGTGCCTCTGTAGTGAGCACCACTGTTGGGACTTTGGGGAGAAACTCCAACCTGGATCATTATTGACAGGGCCCCAAAGCCCCAGAGATTTAAGAGGCCAATAAGGCCCAAAGTAAAGCTAAAAATGGAAAGGAGATTAAGAGAAATGGTAAATTTATTAGAAGGATCCTCAAGTAATTTATAGAACCTCAATGGATTGGGAACAGGTGGATCTGGCATTAATTGCTAAAGCCAAGGGAAACAATTAATACATGGGGATTAGGCTCATCCTTGGCATAAGTCGCCAGTGCGCCTAAAAGGGTTAATTGATTGGGCCAACGTCAGAATGTATTCCCCATGGCCCAATTGGTCAGCATCCTCAGCATTAGTTGCCAGTGCCAAAATTACTATTAAATTATTGGGGCTGATCCCTGATACTTTGGATCAGGCTTACCCCAAGTTATTGGGGAGCCCAATCTGGCATCTGCCCATAGGCAGGTTGCGACTCCTAGTTGGGGCTTCCCCCAATTAAGGGAAAATCCTGACATCCCCTCTTTGAAAATCTACCAAATTGAACACTACTTAATTAGTCACATTGCACTGACAAACAGTTAGTTGATTTCTTAAGTTAACCTTTTAATAAAAATTCCTCTACCTGATTCCAGTTATTATTATGCTCAAAACTAAACCACCCTTCCTGCCTATATTTCAGCAAACCACAGGGCCCGCGCCATGTTCACCTGGTACGTTTCTAGGTTCTTATACATGATTATGGCTTATGAGCACCCATTGGCAAAATCCTTCCTGGCTTCATAAAAGTTGTCAAGTAGCAGTGACCCTGGCATTTATGCTTACCATTTGGGTGCTTCAGCACATAAACTGGCAGGCTGGTCTAAATTAACTTGCTATCTTCCTGACAGGTTGCTTTCTGAGATTCTGTATTTCATCTGACAAAACTAAGATTTAAGTGGTTAAGTTAAGTCAAATATACTATATATCAAAATGTGGCTGAAATGAGATTTTGACAATTCCCACTACATTTGAAATACTGCAGCGATATTGTGGAAGCATTAATAAATAATAGTACCTTCCATATAATCGACTAGATATAAAATTGTCCAAAGTGTGGAGTTATAAATTAGGAATACCTCTGCTATAGCAAGGTGGCTAAATAAAAGTATTTATCAAAGGATCTATTTTTAAATGTATATTATATTTTTATAAAGTCCCATATTTCTAAATAGGCATCAAGGTTATATGATTAAAAATCTTTATATAGCTAACTTTTTGTTATATTCCTAACTACTATCCTGATAAGCTTACAGCCATAACTTTAAGCTCCAATAACTGAATTGACCCCTTTGTCATAACTTATACATCAAGCATAGCTGTTATATTGGCTTTGACAAGTATTGGTATGATTGAATCTCCTTCTTTCATTAGAATTGAATCGTCCATTTACCACTTCTATTCTCCATATGTTACACACCACCCTTTTTATATTAGCCTTTTGATCAGGAAAAGTAAGTTCATGGCTTGCCTTCCCTAATGGGGTAAGGATGCTCCAGTTCCTGACATTATGAGACTTATGCCAGCTTACGTTAATATGCTATAAAAATTTCTGCTCAAACTAAACTGATTTTTTATTAAATGGTAAAGCTTATCTTCACTAGTAGTTTGTCTATAAACTTACTTTGACATTCCCAATTAACAATAATAATCCTTTTGTGATACCATCCCCTTGTCAAAACCTAAAATAAAATAGCATGAGAGATTGACAATCTATAAACAACGTAAGTGAAGTAAGCTTTAAACTATTTAAGTCTCTTGCAACTTGCCAAAAGGATGAGATGGATCACTGCGGGTATAGGTAGTGAAGCCTCAGTTAGGTAAATGGCTTTGGGAGTTACAACTTAATAGATATATTAAATTCTAAGAATTTAAACTTTTGTGGGTGGTTGTCATGATGGATTACAGGGTGCATTGGAATACCTTTAAGAGCACAATGGCCCATACTATGGACACCATAATAGCAACCATGTTCAAACCACACTTTGAGAAATTTCTAAAAGCTCTGATAGTTGAAACTAAGGTATAATAAAGTTATTTAAAATTTATCATATTAAAATCTTGGAAACAGAGTGATGCTTGGAACGCTGCGAATATGTGGGTCAACTTAGAGGCTGAGTGATTTGTATAGTTTTATTTTGAAAATCATGAATTTGACAATAAAAAAATTCTCTTACTTAATAGGGGAAATTTTAAACTGCTGGGATGTAGTTGGGCTATCATTTTAATCTAAAGGTGAGCTAACTGGAGACTGACTAAATACTGGCTAATGCAATAAGATAATTTGTTTAAAAACGATTTTTGGATCCATGTAGTGTACTTTCATTGCTGTAAACTCTGCCAGCTTAAAAATATATATATTGGACTACAAGATAGAATATTTCTAGGAGGTAGGTTCACAAGGAAATTGGTTTATTATTGATTATAATCTAGTTTCCAGCCTTATGGGGTAGTCAAGCCTTAGATCTCCAGTAAAGAGCTTTTAGATACTTTCCCAAGTATAAAAATTATCCCCTCCAGTAAGCGTTCTGGGCCTCTTAAATCTGTATGTGCTCTTAATAATTAAAGCAAGCTATCAAGGAATACAGGTGTCCTGCTCTTTTTTAAGGGAGAACTAGCTGATTTACAATGACCTCAAAAGGGTTTTCAAGGCTCTTTAAAGATGCTTGAGACTTTTGTCTCAATAGTTGTAGCCCCTTCAACAAGTTGAAGTTGCATTAAAGAGAAAAAGGATAAAGGGCCACCACTTGAGGAAAGGAAGTATAGGTTCATAGTGGCGCTAAAGGTTCAATAGATTAGAGCGCTAACATCTAATGAGGAGGAGTATAGGTTCATAGTGGCGCTAAAGTTTAGTAACAAGGGGGCAGCATTTGAGGGGGCAGGGTATATAGATTAAAATGTCACTAAATGATGAAACCTATAAGGCTAGAATTTGTGGAGGTATATCGTAGGCTTTGGAGTAGCGCTAAAAGTTATGAAAGACTAGAAGGTATAGAATCTGAGTAAGGGGTGTATAAATTAATAGTGGAACTAAAAGGTTCAAAAGCTAGTGGGCCAGCACCTGAGGAGGTGGTATGTATAAGTTCAGCTTTACACTAAAGAAATTATAGGCTAGAGGTCCAGAATCTGAGGAGGGGGTATATATGTTTAAAGTGGTGTTAAAAGTATAAAAGTCTAGAGGACCAGTATTTGAGGTGTCAGGTTTTATAGTTTAAAAGTAGCGCTAAAAGCTCAAAAATTAGAGGGACATCAACTGAGGAGGGGAGAGTTAGGTTTTAATGGATTACCTCAAAAAATAAACACTTTGAGTCAATCATCATTGATATTAGTTTACCTTATTTGCTAGATCCCTTGTTATTTTTAAATTTATTAGCATAGTCTGATATATTAGTTCACTTTATAAACCGCAAATTATGATAAGATAGTGCTCACATGATTATCAATTAGTAACTTTTTATCTAGCTCTTACTTAAATTCAGTTGAAGCCTAGATATGGGCATGCTTAATTGCAAAGCAGGTCTTATGGCATTTATTTAATTGCATCTTTAAATGAGTACATTAATATAAACGCACTAAGGCGAAATTTTGGTGCAATATGTGAAATTAATGACTAATACACTTTGACTAGTCACCCAAATAAGCATAATATAGTACTATGAGAGGCCTCTGATATGCCAGTTTTGGGTATATCATAATTTTTTATATATTGATTTATGATATAACTTAATTTAGGTTGGTTCTAGATGATTTAGCGTGTATTTATTAATGCTATTGCACCCAAAAATCCCCACCAAATGAGCATTTTGCCTATAATCAGGAAGAAATGATTATTGTTGTTATGCCAAAATCAGATCAATTCAGTTTAATGAAATTTTATTATAATCATAACCAAGACCAGCAAAGGATTGTTTTGTTATTAAATGAACTCACCTAATAGATGATTATGGCTAGGATATGCACCAAGGTTTATAATTTTGGCGCTTGGAAATGAAGGAAATCATCATATGATAACCGCTGTTATCTCCTATCTGATTATTTGTTCAATATAGTTTATCAATATTTGTTAAGTGATGTTCATATATCCTATACTTCCCAAAAGAGAAGTAATAAGATTATCTGCCTGCCTAAAAAGCATCTTTATTTGTCTAGTAGAAATTTATATTGTTTCTAATACAGAAGGTATTATATTATTTATAGCATGTAGACTTAAGAATGGTGAAAATGCTAAAGTTACTTGGCATTTTAAAGGATTACTGAAATATTTTCCCAACTAATAGCAGGAATATTTTATAAGTGAACCTATAATCTTAATTTCCCTTATTAAGTATATAAGTTTGCATCATTAGCTAAAATAGTGAGTATAGGACCATAGTGGTGCTAAAGGTTCAATAGACTAGAGCTCCAGCATTTTAGGAGAGAGTGTCTATATTCAAAGTGGCACTATAGGTTCAAATGATTAAAGGGCCTGCATCTGATAATGGGGTGTATAGGTTTGTAAATGTGCTTATGATTCAATAAACTAGAGGCCAGAATTTTAATAAAGGATAATAGGTTTAAATAGTAAAAGGTTTGAAAGACTAGAAAGCCAGCATTTAAGGAGGGGGTGTTTGATTTCATAGTTGAACTAGAAGTTTAAGAGAAAAGGGGTCAGTATTTGAGGATAGATTGTTTTCAGGTAAAAGCGGTAAAGATTCAAGTAATCAAGGGATCAGCATCTGATGAGGGAGTGTATAGGCTAAAAGTGATGCTAAATGTTCAATAGACTAGAGGACATCATTTGAGAAGGGAGTGTATAATAATTTAAAGTGGCCTTAAAGGGTCAAAAGACTAGAGGACCAAAATTCGATGAGTGTTAGGACAGGGCAAGCCAAGAGAAAACTGAGCTGTTGACATGGATGTTTGGACATCCCCAATAGCAATTCCAGAGATCCAGGCGACGCCCTACATTTGGGGATTAACTTAGGGGATGTGGGAGAGAGGCAGTGGGTTTTTTCTTGGGTGAAGGTGAAGAGGGGTATCAACGTTCTTAAAGCTATTGTACTCAGAAAGTTGAACAGATAATTCCACCATGGTATCCTTCTTCAGGAACACTAACTATAGATCTTGTGTTTAAAAATAATAAATCCAGAGAATATAATAAAATTAAAATAACACCCTACCATTAGCAGGGTGCTGGGTTTTATGTTGTGTTGAAAAAAGGGGTTTTACTAGGCCAAATTATTACTAAAGAATGGGTGCTAATTTTAAATACCGTGATCTACAATTTCAAACACCAATTCAAAATTCAACAGTATCAGGAATCATTGCCTGAATTGATTCATAATAGTAACAATATCAGCCAAAGTTCCCACCCTATACTTAAGTCATTTTTGGTAGTTTTGAATGTCCTAATTCATTTTACAATTTTTAGAATTTGGTGTCAGGTTTAGTTTACAATTTTAACCATTTTTATTTTAACTTCTTACCTGAATTTGACTCACTAAATTTAAATATAAATTTAAATTTATTGCGGGGAAGGCTGACCATGGGATGGACACTTCCGAATATGACTCAGACGAGACAAAACTTAGTACCAGGGGAGGCACCCCAGAGAAGCGATGCTATCTATTATTGCCAGCAGGAACGCCACTTATGGGAAGGGGGAGGGAACGTGTGTAGGGGACGTAGCCACTATTGAGCACGTGTGGAGGAAGGGTTCTGATTTGATGAACCAGACTGGGAACCAGGAGGAGACCAGCTGTTGGCGACGCGGTGGGAGATATCCAAACATCCACGCTTGAAAGTGATCCACCAAATGCGACCGAATCTGTGGACAGCTTCAGGGAGGGTGGGGATGGATCCAGCGATGGCATCCAAGACAATCGTGTGGATAGTCCACATGGCGATTGCAACCACCAGAGCATGGAAGGAGGGTGGGAGGGGGGAGGCCATTGATGAAGCAAACATATCTCTTGACAGACTGAAGGGATGTGTTTGATCCTGGCCTAGCAGACGTTGGACTTCGCGCCATATTACTTTAGAGGTGGGGCACTTCTCCAGGCGGTGAAACAGCGTTCCATACTGGCCACACACGACACAGGATGAGTGTAAAGCATTAGAGCGCTCAGCTGTATGATACACCTGCCTCAGGCAACACCACACATGGGATCAGACTTGAGGCTGCAACAGAGGATGGTGTGCGTATTTCCAGATAGTCTTTTGGGTCTCAGTGGAATAAGGGATGTCCATCATGTCCAGGTAGTCCACCCTGGATAGGACTTGGGGTCGAATGGGGATCACGCCATCATGGATGGGTAGCCCCTGTACCTCTTGTGTGAACTGAGGAGAGGGGCGGCCTCTTTGGGTTGTATGTCCACTAATACAAATTTTCCACTCTGCGCTTCGCATGGAGAGTAGGATTCGTTCGTAGTGGCATTTTGTTCCCATGAGGACCTGTGGCTGATGTGTGTGATGCGAGGTATTTCATCAGGGAGTGGGGGTTTGATGGATTGTTGAGGCCCAAGGCTCGGGAGAAGTTGGAGCGGGCCACGCGGGACCAGTGTTGGGATGGGAGTGTAGGAGCAGTGACGGCCACAATCCAGGTGCCCAGGATCTTGGCGGCATGGGCTTTGAAGTAAAGTAGGCCCATGCCACCATGATGATGAGGGCCAAACATGACCTCTAGCCGTACTGGTGGAGGGCGGCCTGACCAAAGCCAACCTTGTAGCAAAGCATACAGGGATTTGAAGAAGCTTGGGGAGAAGGGGATGGCGTGGGCTCCGAACCAGACTTTGGATAGGAGCATAGAGTTGGCAAGAACAACCCTGCCAGTGAGGGTAGTAGGGTGAGCTCTGAGAGAGGCGATTCGCTTCGTCACGTTGTCCAGTATGTGGCACTCCATTACTGCTGACGTGTATGCACCTGCCTCCAACCACACGCCCAGATGGCGTACCGGTCCTATGGTAGGTCGTGGCACAAAGGGGAGCACCAGTGGAGCGGTGTGTTTTGAGTTAGTAAGGCGTGGACATGGGCGAGCAGATGGGCCGGGTTGGGAACTACTTGCTGGGGCCCAGCAGTTCTGAAACTGACCAAGGAGGATGATTTCGGTTTTGGAGGCGTTCAGTGCCGCGTTGCTTACCTGGGAATATTCCTGGATGAGGGCTTCAAGCGTGCGTGCATCTTTGTTATTAGACACCCCCACCACGCAATCATCTGCAAATGCCATCATCTTGACTGGGGTTTGGCCTGGCACATGGACCCCAGTGAGTTGGGCATTCACATTTCGCAGTAGTGGGTCAAGGCTGAAGTTGTATAAGAGTGGGCTCAGGGGGTCCCCTTGTCGCAGGCCCCTTTGAGGACGGACTACTTCCATTAGAAAACCTGGGCCGCGCACTGCCATTGTTGCAGATTCCGTGAGCAGCATCACCCAGTTAATGAAGTGGGGAAGTAGGCGGAATTGTTGGAGGCAGGCCCTAAGGTATTCCCAGTTTACTCTATCATAGGCCTTTTGTTGGTCCAAGAATACAAGTGCCCCAGAGGCTGTGGACTGACACACATTAGCCACAGAGTGCACGTTATCCAAAATTGACCTTCTGGGGATGAAACCGAATTGTTCTGGAGAGATGGTGGCAGATGCTACAGTCCCTAAATGGTTAGCCATGATTTTTGTTATAATTTTATGTCTGTGTTTGTTAGAGAAATGGGGCGCCAGTTGGCTAAGTCTAGCCTATCCCCTTTCTTGAAGAGTGTGACCATAAAGGCCTCATGTCCTCCTGGTAGGAGGCGCGTTTCCAACAGGCTTTGGTTGAGTGAGGCTAGCAGCAATGGGGATATATATTTGAAATATTTTTTGTAGAACTCATATGGAATGCCATCTGGGCCTGGACATTTTCAGTTTGGTGCACCACGAATGGTAGTCCATAATTTGTTCAAAGTAATTAAATTCATTATTTCTGGGTATCAGAAAATGGTGTGGATATGAGCTCTGTCGAGAAATTCTGCCATTTCAGCCGGCTGAATTGGTTCAGCTCAGTATAACTCGGAGTAATATCTTTGCGTTTCAATTGCCACTTCAGCCAGTGTGTCCACAATAGAATTATCTGATCTTCGCACCTGTGTGCAGGCCACACTCTGGCATGGTGCAAAAAATTTTTTGAAGAAGTATGCGGTGCACTTGTCACCTTTAGTGATGCGTGTGGCCCTGTATTGGACACAAACCTGATGTTTGTGTTGCCTTTCAAGTGCGTTGAGGTGGGCAGCTGCCTCCGCCCACTTCTGGCCCCATGCAGGGCTATATCCTGAGGCTGGAATGTTGGACTCCAAGTGGGCCAATTCCGCCAGCGTGCATGATATAACCGCTGATGTGGCTTGTGAGCACCTGGATGAGAGATGGCAATAGTGGCGGATGGTGTCTTCTTTGAAAGTTGCCCATATGGAAATAGGGTCCGCACAAAATAGTGCAACAAACGATTTTGCCAAAGTTGCCTCTTCCACCCACATGGAAAATCCTGGCGACGCGAGCTCTGGGGGGCAGATTTTGCACCAATGTGGGGCCTTTGCAACTGTGACGGGTAAGTGGTATGTTATTGAGACCAGTCGGTGGTCAGAGAATTCCATTTTCATTGTTTTGAAGTGGGAGATGTGGGGTTGGAATTTTTCCGGTGCTAGAATAAGGTTGATGCGGGTCTTGGACCTTAATTGGCCGTTGTGGACGTGGGGATGCATCATATTTTTGAGCAGTGGGGCATGTCGTGGCAGCGCATCCATTAACCCAAGGGTGGCTTTTAGAACACGTAGTTCTACATGACCCTGTGGGGCGTGGGGTGAGGGCAGCCACCAGTCCATTGGTGAGGTTAGCCAACAGTTCATGTCACCAATTAGGAAAGAATCAGGGGGTAGTGGGAGGAATTTGACCAACGAGAAAAATTCCTGACGCTCCTGTGCACCGTTTGGGGTGTAAATGTTGATGATTGTGTGTGCAACATCAGCCCATGAGAAGGTGACAACAAGCACTCGGCCATTTAGGAATGTTTCTGAAGATGTAAATTTGAAAAAATTGTATTTCCAAATTAGCACCCCACAGTGCTTTGACCAAAAGGATAGGGATGGTAGGAGCATTGTTTTCTAAGCTTCCTCAGAACCTCATGGACAGTGGGACTCCTGGATGGCCAGGATATCCACAGGTAAATTGTTTTGTAAAAAACTCAGTTTCCTAGCCTGGGATGGGGAGGCCTTGAGTCCGGCGATATTCAGCATCCCTAGAGTGAAGGTTTCCCCATTGCACCTTAGGTGCGAGGGGAGTAGGCCCCGGACCCACCAGCCTCTTCCAGGTCCCCACGGGCTTTCACAGCAGTGCGGGTATTAGCAGCAACGCTATTGGGGTTTTTGTTAATTTTTGCAGAAAGAGTCGCATTGGCTTTGGCCTTTGCTTTTTGTTTTCCTGACGTCGGACGAATTTTTTGCGGTGCGGATAAGTTTGGTGCACCGTCAAGTGGGGCAAAAAAAAAAATTTTTGGTTGGGATAGGTCCCAAGTCAGTTTTGACTGGGGCTTGGGTGCAGCGATTAGGTGAGATCAAATCTCCTATCGGATCCTCAGATTGAGTGGCCCATTCAGCATGGGCCTCCCAATCTGATTGGGTGATGGATTCCTGAGTTGCTTCCGCCGCGAAGGTCTCCATGTCCTCCTAGCGTTGTGAGTGTGGGATGGTGGTGGTGGCCTTGGCCGCTTCCTTGGCCGTGGTCCTATGGGCCTGCTTGGCCTTCTTCTGCTCCTGTGGGGAGATGGGCTTTACCAATAGGTAGCAGCCTTGTGCTCCCCATGGGAAAGCCTCCTTGGTGCTTGTGGTTGGTTCGTAGTGCGCCTCTCCGCTGGCCATGGCCGCTGAGGGGTGCTCTTGGAATGTGACACCCTCTTTGATGGGGCATGCATGCGCCTTATGGCCGAACGCGTCACAGTGGGTGCAAATGGGGGGTGCGCTGTCCATGGTTACCCAGAATGGGTGGGTGGTGTGCCCTGTGATGTCAATAAAGGTGGAGTGCGGGATCTGGGTTAGGTCCTTTGTTCTCCTCAGTTGGGGTCAGAACTGCGATGGCTTTGCCGGTGCACAGGTGTGGCATCAGCGTGAAACGTTGCATTTCAAAAGATTGTATTTTGCCATATATGGCGAGACCATCTTTCAGGTGTTGCTCCAAAATGTCACGTTTAACCGTAGTAGGCAAAAAGTCAAACGTGAGGAAAATTTGGTTTGATTTTGTCCATCTGGTGCATTTAGTATCGACGACCCATTGCCCTTCAGGGAGGTCAACCACTATGCGCACCGCTGCAGCCTCATCTGCTGCTATTTTGCTTTCAAAACCTAGGTCCAGCCAACCGTGCAACATGGAGTGAGGTGCAACGTACACCGCGGTCAGGAAAATTTTGTGTACGTCTTCACAAAATTTTTCCCATAGGGCCATTTTTTGGATGTCCAGATGCACACAGACTCCAAATTCCACTGACGAAAGTGGCTGGGAGTGTGGCGTGTTGATGTACTGGTTGCATCATGCTTGCCACGCGAGTATCTCCGGGGAAATTGTGACCACCAGTTTTTTTAGATTTTTTTCTATTCCGCCAGATTCTCCAGGGCGTTTTTGAACGTTAGAGGCCGCGGGCCTTCTGCCTGCTCCTCTTGCCTTGCTTGCCCAACTGCTCCCAGACATGGGCGCAGACTAATCCCCTCTATGAGATTATCAAACTAGATTTAGTATTGAATTGAATGGGTTGCAAAAGTGTTTGCAACGAGAAAGAAAAGTTTTTTGAATTTGACTCACTAAATAAATTCACTCTATCCAGGTTGACTTCTAATTAAACTATTTGTTGGGGACTGGGGACTGAGTTACTAATTTTAAATTCTCAAATAACAAAGAATTTTCTAATTTTTCACAAGTAATACTCTGCAGATTTGGAGTTGACAGTGGGCTTGGGAGTAGGTGGGGGCAGGATCTTGGGAAGCATAGAGGGGCATAAGACACCCATCTCACATCCAGGGTATGCCCTAGTTCAGAGATATGGTAAGTGTCAAAGTTTGGGTTTAAGCCCTTTTTTGTTTTGAAAGGTGCATGATCTGGTCCAGTTTATAGCCAGAGCCAAAGACCTTACAGTGAGGAGGTGTATAAATTTTTTTGAAACGCAGATGATTTAAAAGACTAGAAAAGCATCATTTGAGGTTAGAGGGTACATAGGTTTAAAGTGGTGCTAAAGGGTCAAATGAATAAAGGGCCAGCATCTAATGAGAAGGTATATAGCTTCATAGAAGCATTTATGGACTAAAATACTAGAGGGCCAGCATTTAAAAGGAGGTAACTAGGCCAAAGTGGCACTAAAGGTAAAAAAGGACTATATGCCAGTATTTGTGGAGAGGGTATAGGTTATTGTGGCACTAATAATTTAAAAGGCTAAAGGGCCAGCATCTGAGTAGGGAGTGTATAGGTTATGAGGTTGAACTACTTCTAGACGCTCATCTACTTTGTGATTCAATATGCCATTTCCATGATAGAACCTAGTTTAGGGTTACATCCCTTGCCTTTTATATGGGTGATCTGCTATTAAAAAAGGGATTAGAAGCCAAATTTAGATATTAGCTGTTAACCCACAATGCTCAGCTTAATTTTGCAAGCTAATTTGTAAATTCTGGAAACACCTTGCAGCTTAATTAGGAGAACACCTGTTCCAGAACAAAAAGGGTATCATTGGGAGGCCATCCCTTGTTTAAAATCAGGGTGATTTAGCCCATGTGGTGGATGAGAGGTGGGTGATGGCGTATCTCTTAAAGATTGCACTTCTTACCCCTCTGCTCACCACCCAATAGTTGGTGCAGAAAATTTGGGGGGTGGGGTGTTGGGAGGTTGCAATGGTCAGAAGCTATCTCCAGCAAAGGGTTTACAGTGATTTTCCCCATCAAAAGTTTCCATCTGCTGGTTCAAATTCTGATATTCATAGTAAATCAGTAACTTGTAAAAATAATTGATTAATTCAATCTCAAGCTCGGAAGCACCTTGCCATTGTGTTCCCTCATTTCTGGTAAAAGCGATTTTGTCCCCAACAAGTACAAGCGTGTTAAATCTTTTCAATACTCAATAGGACCTCCAATACCTGGCCTGGCCATGGGCGCAATCTGCTTCCGCTGGAGGAGTCATAGTCACTACACTAATTACATTTGTGGTGGAATAAAATTTCATACAAAGGATTTTGATTCCAATCTGGCGTGCAGGTCAGATATGAATCAGTATTGATAACAATTTAGTGTGTTGATACGTCAATACCAAATTGCAAAGATTTCCTGACAGTTCTTCACCTGGTTCCAGTTCCCTATTAGGTGAGCTTATAAGGCAGTCGTCTTCCACAGGTTACATTGTCACTCCATTTTTACTCTTTTTACTCATTTTATTTAGATAAAATTTTAGAAACAATTTTATTTATGAAAATAAGAATTTCATCAGGCATTTAGTGGCTATAATTTCCAGTTTTAGGATTTCCTGGTTAGTGCTCACAGTTGCCTTATTCTCTCTACATCATACAATATAAATAGCTGTACCAGAGGTATTCTGGATGTTGCTTTAGGTGGTAACTAATATTGAGTGCCAGAGCAGTCTTATTATTATCAACACGTTCTATAAGATATCATAACAACCTAAATTATTGTCCTCCTCTACCCTCCTCTATAATTGTGGTGCTGCGTTGGCTTTATTTTATGAATGGAAGATCCCACCTTTGGTAAGTTGATGATTGTTAGAAGGAGGGCCCATTTATGGGATCACAGCTTTTTGCCACAGTTAAGGAATATCTCCTGACCCAAACAACAGTGGGTTATACCCATATCAAGTGTAAAAAACTCAGTTTGTTGCTGTCCCCACATCCTGTCCCACTTGTATTAGTTGCAATTGTAAGTGTGTTGTTTGTCCCTGTTGCCACTTATCTTCCCCCAGTCCTACTGTTTTGTGTTCTGATGATAGGATCCCTGCTGTCAACTCTGATGCTCCTGGGGAGCAGATATCGTTGAATCTGTTGATGCCTCTGTTGTTGGCTATACAACAGGCGGAAGTTGAGTTTTTCCAGATAGCCAGAACAACACTTCCCTCCCCTCAAGGATAGTTAAGTGGATATTCTCGTGATGACACCTTACTTAACAGCTGTCCCATGGAGTTGTTAACAAATAAGATCAATAATACTTTTTATTGACAGTCAAGCTTCAATTGGGATCCCATATGGTATCTGTTGAGGCTCTCTTGAATACTGGGGCAGCTGGTACTTCATGAGTTTTCAAGTGGCTCAGTATCTAGATTTAAGTTAAATGTAAAGTCTTTGGTATTGAGCAAGTCTTCAGCCCCATGAATTGTTATACATTAAGGCGTCCCGTGACTTTCTCTATTCACAAGTTTTTCTTTTGTTACAAGTTTACAGTGGTGCCAGATTAGTTTTTTCTCTAATTCTTGAGCTTGTTTGGTGGCTGTAGCAACAGTTTAGTATCAACATGGAGCCCCACCTTTTGTCTTTCTAAAAACCCCAGTCAAATGGAAAGTTTTAACTTATTGACACGTTCTCTCCTACTGCAACATTGTGTTATATTTCTGCTACTCCCTTCCCCATTGACCTACCTCCCAATTTTCCCTCAGAGGGAGAAGCAGTATAAGGTTATTTTTGATATGAAAAAGGCCAATCGCCTTCCTTCTCACTTTAAGTATGACCTGTCCTTCTTCTCAATGGTGGATTTAATTAAAATTAACTGCTCTTGTATCTCTACACAGAGAAGGAAGATAAGATCCTGGAGGTGTGGTTAGATGACATGCTTTAGAAGGGGTGGGGTTTTTAGAAGTCCTCTCACACTGTGTCCCCCATCATTTTCACTAAAAAGGCTGATGGTATGTTGCGCTTTTTCATGGACTATGACTATTTAAACAATATCACAGAACATGCCCCCTAACCACTTCTCCTTGAACAAACCATTAGACAGGCGATTGCCAAACCCAGGTGTTTTCCAAGCTCAACCTTGTGGATGCCTTTAATCATATCCAGGTAGAGGAAGGCCAGAAGTAGTTATTGGCCATTTATACCAAACGGGATATTTTTTCAATTCTGTGTAACGCCCTTAGGTCTCAATAATGCGCCCGCCATATTCTAGCACATTATTGATGACATACAAAGCAATTTCACCTTTTATCTATGCGGTGGCATACATTGATGATATTCTGGTGCGCTGCTCTACCCCAAACAGCATGCAAAAGACCTGAAGGCATTCTGGCGGCGCTAAAGAAGGCATATCTTTATGTAAAGCCATCAATGTGCAAGTTCCTCAGGGAAGAGGTTAACTTTTTGGGCAACTCGTCTTGAAGGATGGTTATGCTATTCCTCTCAGCAAACTCAAGGCTATTCTTCCTGGCCCATTCCAACCATACAGAAGCAGTTGCATAGTTTCCTGGTGACAATTATTCCTGAATGAATCTTTCTTAAGTTAAGACTCTAATGGATTCTGAAGGCCACGCCTTCAAAGCTTGTAGATGTGGACCAGAAAGAAGGACTTAACAAAAGTTAAATCAGAGGTCATTAAGAAATGGTTTAATTTTGGCATATAGAGGCCAGAGGTTCTGAGAGATAGTAGTTGGGACTTAACCTAAACAGGCTTTGAGGTCTCAATAAAAATTTTATTTTAGGTCCCACTAGCTGAGGCAAAGCGGAGAGAGCTTGAAAGAAGAAGGTTTTTGTAGTGAAAATGAACTTTACAAAGAGCCTAAGTAAAAGTAAAGCATAAAAGTTATTTTATTGGATAAATTATTAGCATCATAAATAGTTTTAGGGAAAACAAAAGCATGAATTAAGGGATATAAGGCATGATTGGCGCATAACCTATAGAAAGTGGGAACAGATAAGTATTTATGATACTTGATTTTTTATAGGATAGAGGGAATCAGATAACAGATTAAGGTTATTATGTTATAAGACGAAGTAGGGATAAGGTGCAACAGATTTTAAATAAGGATTCAATTCCTGTGGAAAAGAATAATAGCTGATAACGGAGTATCAGCCTGAAGAACAGAATAGTGGAGCTTTATAAAACAAATTATTCTGAGCTCGTCATTTATGGATTTTAATGATGTTAGTTAGCTTTACTGAATCTAGATAAGTTGAAGTTAACAATAGTTTTGTGCCAATTGGCCTGAAAAAGCATTGACCACTAAAACAATTATAACAAATAAAAGTTGAGATTTCCAAAAAGTTAATAAAGTTAAACGCCTCAAGTTGAGGCTTCATCCAAACTATTGAGAATATTGACAATGCCCCCTAAAAGCCTTGGCTGGGGTGACAATTGTATCTCCAAGGTTGGAAAATTATTGCATTGTCCTAGAACTTCAGAGTTAAGGTGGATATCAACTTGAGGTATCTGGGATAAAACTTGGCTCAGCGAGCATGAAGAGAGTTTGTATGGGAAGTCAGTGTTGTGACAAGTAATTTCATGTATCTTAAATTTATTTGCCATAAAATGCTTGATTTTGAAGAGGTGGGGATCACAAGGGTAATTATTTCACCCATTTTAGAAATTGCAACTTTAGTCTCAGCATTAGGATGGAAGGGCTGGTTGCGAGGATAGAATTCATTCAGTTTAGGCTTAAGATCATAATAGAGTCAGACGTTGAGATTTTTAAAGTAGTATATGTTCTGGCTAAGACATTTGGTGGTGCCATCTTGAAGGTTGTAGTAGACAGAGAACAGAGGAGTGTAGGCGACCTTCTGACATTTCTGGAGGATGGAAGAAGTGGCAAAATAGAGGGGGCTGGAGAAAACAAAGACAGAAGAGCTGCGTAAAGTGGCCATATGGATGTTTTTAATGGACCATGTGGTTGAGATTAAAGTTGCTCTGCTGATGGAGGCAGTGATCTGTTGCAGGGAAAGCGCTCAGCGCCTACTCAGGAACTCTGAGAGGAAGCTCATGGGAAAGAGAAATAACAATAATAAAGCAAACAACTGTCCCATTATTGTAAACGTTGAGAACATGTTTGTAGATGGAGGATGGTCTGAGTGCATTGCCACTAATCTTGGGGTGATTGGGGTTGGTAGAATCACTAGCTAATTTGTGGAGGTGGAGCCCACATTGGTGAGAGGGGAGCGCGAGGTTAAAGGCAAGGAGATAAATGCAGCTAAAATAGGTTCAAAAACTTCAGGTTATAAAGAGAAAAAATGGAAATTATTAGCAGGTTGGCAAGGCAGAAGAATTTGGGCACAGATTTTCGTTAGTATTATAAGGTGTTTGGAGGTAGCTTTTAAATTTTTTAAATTTTATAGAGGTTTGTCAGGAATTTTAATCCTCTGACGTTGGCAGGAAATCCTAAATTTTAGTAAAAAACAACAATAATAACAATATTAAAAAAGTCTAAAAAATTGGTAAGTGAGTGCAATTTTGTCTTAAGTGCACTATGCTCAACTAGACCAAACAGATTACTAGGGTTTTTAGAAGACTTGGCAGAGGAAAACAAATTTGGTGCTGGAACATTTGGTTTGGTTGGCCCATTTAAGCAGTTTTACTCCTTGGCGTCATGAAACAAAAGCAGCAAAGGAGTCAATTGGTTTTGCTGCTTCATTATTAATGTTGAAAGGCTCCAGATCAGGTGCAAAATGAAATTTGTGATTTTCTTGTTGGGCTTCAGCTCTGTTAGCAACATCCAATTTGTTGTTTTCAGCAAAACAAGCTTTTTTAGTGTTCTTCATTGAAGGATGAAAATTTATAGCATAAAACTAGTAAGGTTTATTTCAACCCTGACTCAGTTGCTTATTGCAATAATCAGCAGCATTGTGGACTGCACTAGTTGAGGCCTGGCACTGCTTGATTGAAAGGTAAAGGTTATTAATTTATTCTCATCTAGTTCTAAGGCTTTAATAGCCTCATTGCTATATTCTATAATTAATTCTTTGGAAAGCTGGTAAGCTTGTGCACAGACAAGGGCGCTCATCTGGAGAGGTAAAAGTCTTTCTAATTTAATTCACAGCTAGATTAAAAATATAAGTAACTTGAGCTATCAGCTCCCATACTTAATAGGCTGACTTAATTTCCATATTAGTTATTTGTCCAGGGGAGCGTATTAAGCTCTAAGGGAAGCTCAAAAAGGACCTGGAATAAAGTACCAGTTGTTGTGATTTGATAGGAGTCTGAAGGCTAGTCCTTTAAAGCTTGTGGAGGCGTACTGGAGTGAAGGACTTAACTAAAGTTGGTTCAGAGGTCATTATAAAAATAGTTGGAACTTTGCTAGATAGAGCCAGATGTTCTGAGATAAAGTAATAAGTGACTTAACCTAAACAGGTTCAGAGGTTCCTTAATAAAAATATTATTTTGGTCCCATTAGCAGAGGCAAATTGGGGAGGGCTTGAAAGCAGAAGGGATCTTTGTCACTGATAACAAACTTTGCAAAGAGACTAATTGAAGGTAAATTCTTTTAAAAAGTTATATTTTAGAAAAATCATTAGCACCTTAAATAGCGGTAGGGTAATAAAGGATAAAATAAGGGATATAAGCAATGATCAACATATACCCTGTCAAAACTGGGAACAGATCAGGATTTACTATCTTAAAAAAGAAAGTAAATTTTGATTGACCGCCATAGTTTTTCTCTGATGTCCTCAGATTCTCCGCCAGCTGCTCCAGTGTGGGGCAGTGGTGAAACTCCCCCCACCATTTTCTGTCTGGCAAGAAAAGGTGCTCAAACTGGCTCGCCCAGTCATACCAAACCCCTGAGACAAATCGTTCCTCTCAAGGATCTCAACGCCCACCTTGCTCATACCCAAGCGGTATCTCGCTGCCCCCTGGTGCTCCCCCAGAGCAACATGTGTTACAGCCTAAGGGCTGACTATGGGAAACTCTTCCCTTACCACGACCAAGTCATTATTAAAATGGCTCAGGTGGTGATGACCACCGCCAAATTTATAGATTTCTGCCCCTCTAAGGGGTATTTTGATCTCAGCTTCAACTGTGAAGCTGACGCCACCACTTTGGCAACTGTGCCCCTGGTATTCCAGGGCACCCCTCTTCCCACAATTCAGACCTGGCTCCCAGCGGACATCACTTTGGTAGTCCAGTTTGCTGGTTTGCCCACTCACCTCCCCCCTGCGGCGCTCCACCAGGAGCTGATGGACGGTTTGGCAGCCTATGGCTTTAACACCATCTTACAATTTGTGGTCACAAATGGGGCCACATGCCTCACTGGGCTTTAGGCGGATACCACAATCAGCCTTGAATTTAGTAAAATTGCTGCATCAATTCCCCCCGTGCCATCATTCCTTATGCCCCTGACCATCCATTTTGGGCCTGCGTTGAGGGTGGGTGGATGATCTTTCCATCCTGTTTTGAGTTGGACCACTCAAAATGCAAGTGACCCTCTTTAGCTACTTCTGACAGCTCAGATTATTCATCCACCAACCTCCAATCCACTGCCCACCCCACACAAGTTCCAATATGGGGTATGATCCTACCTCCCCCTCCCCCAAATCCTGATGCTGCAGCTGCACCTGCAGCCACCAATCAGCCTCCTCCTCGCCCCAGTGCCACACAATTCCTCCAATCAAGCACCAGCTTGGAGCCCAGTTCAAACCCATGCTTCCTCCAACAAATCAACCAATCCTCAACCCTACGCCGATTCCCCAATTCAAATCAACCAGAACTCATGGGACTTATTGGCTGAAATTGACGAATCAGGTAATCTCATTGAAGAACCATCTCTACAAACTGAGCAGTTCATATATGGTGAATGTGACGCCAAATACCCCCCATATTTATATGCCCACAGCCAAATGCCAAATCATTTTGCAGTGACCAGCTTGCAGTCAAAGCAGCTGCCATACCAGATTGTATTCCCTCCGCAAAGCTGTCACCAAATCAGTGGCAATGCTCACAGGAGGTATTCCCCCTCCTGCTATCCCCTCAACACTCACCCCAAAAAGTAAAATCACAGTGAATCAATTGCACAAAAATGTCAACAACACTATCCAGAACGTGGTAACTGTAGCACGGAATCCTAAAGCTAAGATTACCCAAACCATTAAAGCCACATATGTTAAGATCCCTGATGCTCACATTAAAGCTGGGTTAGCTTTAGCCGAATATATCAGCGCCATTTTCTTAGCTGGAAATTTCCATGAAATACTAATCAATAGTGATATTGAACCACATGCCACCAATGCCCCGGCACCCTTGCTATCCACCTTGACATGTACCCTACTCTGGGATGAGGAAGCTGCTGCCAAAAATGAGCCCCCTGATCCCCCCTCCCCTTCCGCCATGGATGGATAAGCAGTTTTCGCTGCCCACCTGGTTAGTTGTTTTCGTTTGGTGTGTTTCATTCAATCCGCTTATTTTGGGCATTTTGTTTGAATCAATTTGTTATGTTTGTTTTTAGTTTTTAGTTTCAGCAATTTCCATCCCCTGGTCAGCTTACCTCAAATAAATAATTCAGGATTTACTATCCTAGATCTTTTACAGGTTAAAAGGGAGTAGGCAAAAGATTAAGGTACTTATGAGATAAAGCAAATTTAGGGATAAGGTGCAATAGTCCAAAATAGGGATGCAATCCCTGTGGCAAAGAATATACTTAATATAGGGGAGTATCAGTCTGGATTATCTACTTATGGAGCAATTCAATAGTGATTTATCCCAAGTTTGTCTATTAAAGAAATTCACAATGTTAATTGGACTTGCCTGATGCTAAATAACTTGAAGTCTATAACAATTCTAGGCCATCAGCCTAACAAAGCATCAATTGCTAAAAATATCATAATAGAATTGGGTTGAGATCTCCTGATTTAATAAATAAGATGAAAGCCCCAAGTTGAGACTTTATCCAAACTATTAAGAACATTAACACCCACACTCTCTCAATTGGCGGCACCTCTTAACCCCCTGACAGAGAAGAATGTTCCATCTAAATGGATGATGGATTGCCAACGTGCATTGAAGGCAATTAAGAACGTTTTTGTGGCACTTTAGTCCCCAAGCACACCTTACCTCCTGGACTTTTATCATAATATGTGATGCCTTGGCAGCTGCAGTGAGAGCGGTACTATCTAGGATCACAATGAGGTAGAGCATCCCATCACCTAATATTAAGCAGAAGTTCTCCTCCTTAAAGCAATTGTGGGACATATATGACAATGATCTTGCCGCTGTGTTATGGCCACTTTCCACTGGCTGTACCTTCTTTAAAGTGCATGACATGAACTGTTGTCCATATGGACCACCAGGCACTTATTTACACAAGAAAGCCGCAGAAGTTGGCTTACCATCAGGCTCAGACGTTTTAAAACTTGTGGAGCTTTAGTTTCAAATATGATTTTCAAGGGGAATATTGAACATTCTTGAACTGTTGGGTTGTAAACTTACTTGAGTTAATAGATAAGAAGATGCAGAAGTTGACAACGGTGACTACTTCTGCCCAGCTTCTCACCATTGTTCCTCCCGCAATTCATAGGCTGACTGGGTGAGGGATGTGCTGTTGGTATCTTGAGTACTGGTGGGTCATACCTCCTGCTTAAAGGGGCTGGTCTATTCAATAAGTTGGGTTTGCCAAGCCACAAGCAAATCTATTATCTATTAACAGAGGGCAGATTTTGTTTGGAAGTAGGGTTTGGGTTCCTCCCCAACTCTGGGATGAAGTGATCTCCACTCACCATGATCCCCTGGTAGTGGGCAACTAGGGAATAAAAAGAGTCTTGATTTGGTAAAGAGGACATTTAACTGGCTGGGAATTTCCAAGGTTTACCCATTTAGATCACTAATTGTGTGACGTGAGCATTAAGAAGTCTATTAAATCATGTAGGAATGGTCTCATCCATCCCCTGCAGCAGGCACAAGGTCCATGGACATCAGTATCCATCAACTTAATTGTTTATTTTCTCAGTTCTAATGGATCCAATGCAGTTATGGTAGTTGTGGACCACTTTTTGGAATTCTCCATTTTTATTACTTGTATGTCAGCCATCACCTCCAAGGAGACAGCCCATTTTTTGTTCACTATGTTTCTACATATTCAGCTTACCTCAGGAAGTGGTAAGTGACAGGGGCCCCAGTTTACCACTTGCTTTGAACTACATTATTGGGGCATTTGAAGATCAAGTCATGCCACCCTACCGCATATCACTTAAAGATGAATGGACAAACTGAGAGGGTCAACCAAATCCTTGAGCAGTACCTCTGCTGTTATACCTCCATTGCTCAGGATATCTGGGCCACTGATCTTTCCCTGGTGAAGTTTGCATACAACACCGCCACCCATTCATCAACTGGGTTTTCCCCATATGAAGCTACCCTAGGGTATAATCCCACATTCCTTATTTAATCCTTGTCTGCACCAAAATCTCTGCCACTAAGGAGCATATGCAAAATACCATAATATACAATCTCTGGTTCAGGAACACCTGACTAAGGCAATAAGTGATTACAAGTGTTCCACGGATCTTAAACACCTTCCCACTAATGAAATTGAGGTGGTTTATTAGTTATGCTAGATATGCGACATCTGAATATAAAGGTCCCCTCATGGAAGTTATCAAGCAAATGCTTTGACCCTCATATTTTGAAAGAGGATTTTAAAAGTTGGTCCTTTCCAGTTGGCCCTCCCCGCTCATTGAAAGCAGAACCCAGCCTTCCATGCTTCCCAGTTGTCACCATTCAAAGGGAAAAAACATGCTGAGCCTGAACCTGTTAGGATCAAAGACTCATAGGAGGTGGAGGTAAATGCCATGCTGTCATCATGACAATCACATCTGTCGGAATTTTAAACAGATGAATCCTTCCAAAAGTATCCAAATCAGGGGTTTTGGTTAGTTGGGCGTAATTGCTGGCTAATTGCCTAGTTTGATACTATTTGATGATATATATTTGATCGAGTTTAGGTTCAGCGGGAGCTGTGTTTGCTGCCAAAATGCCATCCAAGGATCGTTGTGGGAGTTTCCAGCGGAAAGCTGATGAATCCATTATGAATTGTCCAAAATGGCTCCATCATCTAATTTAGAGCACTGGTAACTCATGCTGAGGATGCTCAAAGTCTTATTTATATACAAATTTATATATGATTGACCAGCGACTTATGCTGAGGATGGATTGACCTAATTTATATTCGGTGATCAGTGAGCAGATATGGAGGGAATTGCTATGAGTATGAATGAATAGAGTTTCCGACCTGAAAAAGAGTTGTGGCATCAAGAGGCCAATGGGTTTTCCAGCAGATGATTGGCCAAAGAGTACTTGGGTGCAGTAGCCCTGTAAGTAGTATAAATAGTCGTCCATTCCCTCCTAATAAACATCTCTTGTTTGCCATATTTCCTGTTTGTTTGAAGTATCTTGGTGCAATTAGAGTGAGGAAGATGGTATAGGAGATCCCTGATAGGCGCGGGTGATCATGCCTGGAGTGGCTGGCGCTGCCAGCTCCCATGCCTCCTCTCTATGAGGAATCAGTGGGAACCTGGCCAGCTGGCTACCAGAAGATGAGCTGACAAGCTGCCAACCCTAGCGGGGTGCAGCGCGGGAGGTGCCATAGCCACCCAAGAAGGGGGATGGACTCGCCGGGGCATGCCCAGATGGGTTGGTGAAGGGTCACAAGGGTGGGGCAGCGCGGAATTGCCTGAGCTGCCCAGGAAGGGGGCAGGACTTGCTAGGGCACATGCCGAGGATGCCTGGGGCTAAAGGCGAAGTCGTTGGTGATTAGTTGGTAGGTTGAATGCAGGACTTATAGGGTTGGTATGCCAATGAAGGCAAAATAGCAAAGGGCTACTAGTCTCCATACTGGTTGGCTTGGCACACTAGCGGAGCCCAAGGTCAATTTGAGACATTTGTGCTCACTACAGGGAGCTTCGCTGGTGGGCTGCTTGAGTAGTTGGAGGTTTTGGTATGGAGTGGTGAAAGCCACTGGTTAAGACCAGCGCTCCTTAATGAGGGCGCTGGGAGGTCTTGACCCACTATTGGGGTGATTGTGAAGAAGGATATCATCTGGTTAAGTGGGGGGCAATGTTAGAATTTTAACCAGATGAATCCTTCCAATAGATACAAAATTAGGGGTTTCAGTTAGTTGGGTGTAATTGCCAGCTAATTGCCTAGTAAAATACTATTTATTGATATATATTTGATTGAGTTTAGGTTCGGCAGGAGCTGCGTTCATTGCCAAAATGCCATCCAAAGATCGTTTTGGGAGTTTCCAGAGGAAAGCTGATGAATCCATTACAAATTGTCTGAAATGGTTCTGTCATCTAATTCAGAGCATCAGCAACTCATGCTAAATATGCTTGAAGTCTTATTTATATATGATCAACCAGCGACTTATTCTGAGGATGGATTGACCTAATTTAGATTTGGTGATCAGTGAGCAGATATGGAGGGAATCGCTATGAGTATGAATGAATAGAGTTTCCAATCTGATAGAGAGTTGTGGAATCAAGAAGCCAATGGGTTTTCCAGCAGATGATTGGCCAAAGAGTACTTGGGTGCAGTAGCCCTGAAAGTAGTATAAATAGTCATTCATTCCCTCCTAATAAACATCTCTCATTTGCAATATTTCTTGTTTGTTTGAAGTAGCTTGTTGCAACTAGAGTGAGGAATATGGTATAGGAGATCCCCAATAGGCGCGGGTGATCACGCCTGGAGTGGCTGGTGCTGCCAGCTCCCATGCCTCCTCTCTATGAGGAACCAGTGGGAACCCTGCCAGCTGGCTACCAGCAGATGAGCTGACAAGCTGCCAACCCTAGCAGGGTGCAGTGCAGGAGGTGCCATAGCCACCCAATAAGGGGGATGGACTCGCCGGGGCATGCCCAGATGGGTTGGTGAAGGATCGCAAGGGTGGGGCAGCGTGAAAGTGCCTGAGCTGCCCAGGAAGGGGGCAGGACTTGCCAGGGCACACGCTGAGGATGCCTGGGGCTAAAGGCAAAGCCGTTGGTGGTTGGTTGATAGGTTGGACGCAGGACTTATAGGGGTTGGTATGCCAATGAAGGCAAAATAGCAAAGGGCCTCTAGTCTTCATACTGGTTGGCCTGGCACACTAGCAGAGCCCAAGGTCGATTTTGAGACAACCTCACTTGATGCAGTACTTGGTTGCTTGGGAGGAGTTTCCTTCCTACAAGAAAAGTTTGATAGTTCCAGCAATTGTGTCATGTGCTGCAAGTTAGTGGAGGCCTTCCACATTGCACATGCTAATGCTCCTCACCCTCCTCAGAATGTTGCCCCCCAATTGGCAATAAAGCTATTAAGGCACACAAGGACAATGCGCTTGCCCATGTCCCCAGTGATGGTGCTCCCCCAATTAAAAAAGGAAATGGTAAAATAAGTCTTGGGAGCACCCCTTGCAGCTTAATTGAGAGGAATGCCTATTCCAGAACAGGAAGGGGACTAAGCAGGTAGCTGTCTCTCTCATCATACATGGTAATTTAACCCATGTGGTGGATGAAATGTAGGTTATGGTGTATCCCTTATAAATCACATCCCTTTGCCTTCTGATCATCACCCTGGAGTTAGTGCAGAAAATTTGGGGTGGGGTGTCAGAAGGTGGGGTCAGAAGCTATCACCAGCGTAAGGGTTGGTGATTTTCCCCAGCAAAATATTCCCTCCACCAGTTCAAATCCACTAGCCATAGTAGATAACTAACTAAAAAATAAATTGATCAATCTACTCTTGATCTTGGGAGCACCCTGACAGTTTGTTTCCTCATTGCTGGCAAAAATGAGCCCATCTTCAACAGGTAGGCATTCTAAACCCTTTTGATACACAATGGGACCGCCCATACCTGGCCTGGCTGTGGGTGCAACCTGCTGTTCACTGGAGATTTTTCATCACTGCGCCAAGTGCAATTACAGTTGAAATAAAATTATCACAAAGGGATTTGATACCAATAAAGCTAAGCAGGTCAGATCTAAATAAGTATTGGTAACAATTTAAGGTGTTGATCCTCCATGACCAAATTGCAAAAATATTCCTGACAGTAGTGCACCTGGTTCCAGTTCCCTATTAAGTGAGCTTATAAGGCAGTCGTCTTCCAATGGTTCCACTGTCACTTCATTTTTACCCTTTGTCAAATTATGTGGTTGACTCAAAAATAAACCCTTTTACAACCTACAGATTGGGCCAAATTTACCACCTAATGCTTGAACTAGTAATCTATTTAAAACCTATTACAATAACATGGCTTGGGCTGATTATTGCTATGAGGATTTAATTATATTACTAAAGCTTAGGCCAAATATCCCCACATATTTAGGTTGACCTTCTCTGCAACTACTCAACTGGGTTGATCAACTCAACGTCAATTTAATAAATTATTCTATTAACAGCTCAGGCCAAATAAATTTGTGCAGTTGGGCCAATTATCTCTTCCCCAATCCTTGGCAACTAGTCCTGATTAATCAGACCAATATTAAAAAATTTAAATACTAAATTATTTGGGACTAACCCAAAGTTATTATTTAAAAGTCCCATGGACAATCAAATGTATGAACAACGTAATCAATTTTCTGCCCTAGGGTGAAATTCATATGTCAATCCACACAATTGGAATAATAGCACTTGCACATGGGCTGTCCAAAAGGGAGTAACTAGTGCTATTGAGGGAGAGGCCTGCTGACATCCTGATTAAGAGTACATCATCTACTTCAATTGAGGCAAGAATTTCACAGGTGTATTTTGTCAGCAGTATGGTGAAACTCAATTTAAGAAGACTCTAGGACAAATTTTGCATGCTTTTATCACAATTTGTGTACCTGAAATCCTCCCAATTTTGAGAGTATTTTGCCACCAATAAACCTAAGAAAAGGTTTCAGTCATATAAGTTCAAGAGTGAACTGAGGTGTTAAAATATCTGTTAAAATTTTGTACTCTGGTGTGGCCAGGAGATGCCACTGAGGTATAAATACCGGCGCCTGGCCTAATGACTGACCCTCAAATAATCTAGCCTTAAATAAAGTCTATTTTATTATATATTAATTTAATTTATATTTAAAGTTGCTTTTGGAGAGTGTCAGCAAGCTGGGATCTCAGGATCCCCAGCTTGCAACTTTGCCTGCCTTGGCTGAAGGTCCCAATTACAAAGGGAAATTGAACCCAAAGTTGGCCAGAAAAATTGGAGTCATTTGAATATGCTTAGAGTATTTCTGAATGGTTCTAAAATCATAAGCAACTGACAATATTGAGGATCCACTGGCCAAACTTCAGCCTTATTTACCATGCAGGATTTAATTTTTCTAGAAAGTGATCTTTAGATTTTGGAAATCTTTCTGCTCCTTATTTTTTAGATAAAAATTCTTAAAATCTATTTATTTTTGTAATCAAGAAGTTTGTCAGGCATTTAGTGAATATGATTTCCAAGCTTAGGATTTCCTGGGTAGTGCTCACATTTGCCTTATTTACTCTGCATCATACAATATGGATAGCGGTTGTAAGTCCCAGTAACATCCTCTAGGCATTGATTGGGCCATCTTTCTGTTCCTGAGCAAGAAGGTACCAAAGAGGATGGCCATACCCCTCGATACTCAGGGAAATCTCACTCATGTGGTAGATGAGCGCTGGATAATAGCCCTTTCTCTTTGGATCCTGCTTCCAGTACCTGCACTCTCCTTCGCAGAACTGTTATGAGGAATTAGTAAAATCTGCACTGAGATCACCAAAATGGAATTTGTTACAACTAATTTGAGTGGCAATCAGCCTGATACTTGGATTTCAAATGGTCAAAAAAGGTATGAAGACCAAGCTTTCAGCTGGAATGCCCAATGGTTGCAATTCAGTTTACATGATGATCAAAAAAATCCCCCCCTCCCAAATCTGTCAGGCATCACCCCTAATGGGCAGATTCCTGCCAGCAAATTAAGCGTTGCACCTGATGCAATGCCACCGACTGCAACTCAGCCCACTGCCAAATTTTGTGATGTTGGTCCCCAGGGAACTAACCCGCCCATTCCCAAATAGTTCACCACTTAGGTTGAACTTACCACAACTCAGCCCACCGCCAAATTTAGTATTGTCAACCCCAGAACTAACCCACCCATTTCTGAATAATTCACCGCTTAGTTCAAATTGACCACAACTTGGCCCACCGCCAAATTTTGCAATGTCAGTTCCCAGGGAACTAACATGCCCATTTTCTGAATAATTCGCCACTTAGGTTGAACTTGTGGAACCCAATCCCAGCTTACTTTCCCTCAAAATTGATGACTATTTAATTGGGCACATCATACTGAGAAAATTGTTAGTCAATTCTCCTTCCTTAAAATTTCCAATAAAAACAATTTCCCCCAAAACCTATTTTTATCTGTTGATAATTAAACTCCCTTCCAGTTCCATATCCTTCATACCAGCAGCAATGCCTCTGGCATTCTGGTTTGCCACTTGGATGCTCTGGCATCTGGGCTGGCAGGCCAGTCTAATTCTTACTTGCTGTTCACCTGACAGCTGTACCAGAGATATTCTGGCTGCTGCTTTGAGTGGAAACTCATCCTCAGTGCCAGCACAGTGTTATCATTATCAGCATGTTCCATGGCATACTCAGCCCAAACTGGTGCACATGTGTTTATAGTTGCTGCTGTTCAGACTTCAATCTGATGTGATTAAACCAGTTCATACAAATATAAATTCTTTGATCCAGTTTTTACCAGTCGCTTGTTTAACTCCCACTTATAAAGTTTGGTGAACTTAGTGGCCAAAGGTTAAGAGGCATACTATACTTTGCAAACCTATAGATAGTTGAATCAAGTTAAGGCCCACCACATGATAAAGGACTAGCTTATAGGTTATAAGTTGAGATGTGATTTTCAATTTATTTCATTAACATGTTTCAGATAAGGGTAGTTGGTATTAGAAGAGTGTCTATAACTCTCCTGTTCCCAGTGAGGTGGTGCATGGTGCACAACCACACCACCAGAGAACTAGTTATCAGGATTATGGTGAGCATAGCCCTGCAGAGGGTGCTGGAGATAGAGTAACACAGAACAAGGGTGTACAATGCAGTTATATTACTAGATAGCAAACCAACAACAAGACTTGGGTGAACCCAAAGAAGAGTCCATATCCAAGTGGTGATCTGTGTTGGAATGCTTGGGTGCCTTGGTTTGAAGGGGACCAGGGTGGCCCAGTGGTGCACCAGATGTGGGCATTAATTTTATGCAAATAAAACATCTAATATTAGAGATCTCCCTGAAGAGGTCCATGCGCAGGTTTACCCAAATCAACATATTAAAAATATAACCTAACTGGATTTTATTAATAAGGAGTCAGCTAACAAGGGAGGTTGGTCTCAAGAAAACATACTTAAACAATTGGGGGGAATTATCAATTGGTGGAAGTGGTGCTAAGCCCAGGTGCACCAATAGGTGCATGCTTCCATTGGCCAGGGTACTATATCTCAAGATTGACCAAACTAAAGTTATTGATCATAGGCATAGCTGACCCAATTTGGAATTAAAAAGTTGAACAGGTTTCAAACCTCTGTTTGCCAAGCAACCAAACTGAACAGTTGCCATTATTAGTATAACTAGTGCATTTTAATGCCCTTTTCCATAACACAGGGTAGAGCATCACGCACACCCCCTAGACTGACCTGGGCATAGCTTGCCTGAACCCAGTGCTGGTCCAGGGTGTGTTTGTCAGGAAGGCCTGCCAACTTCACCTTTTTAGCCTCCTGACAACTAGCCAAACCTTTGCAGTTGGTACCCTCAATCATGTCATCAGGCCATGACAGTTGGCTGCTGATGACTATTTTAAAAGTTGATCCACAAAGCCACTGCATCCTTGTATGAAGGTACTTTACCTCACACCCCTTTATTAAGAAGATTATAGATAGGTTAGAGTTAAGAGTTTCGGATCCTCCTATAGTTATTCAGAAAGGATGGGCCTCCGAACCTGCACCATACAAATTTATGCTATGGCAACTTATTACATCTTTCACATCGTGGCAAGGATGCTTCAACTCAAACCTTTGCCTAGCTCTGTGCTACATGAGCTAAAGCTAAAAATTTTCCTATCATCCTTCACCAAAGGTTCATGCTAGGTTGTTACAGCAGCGGGCATGATGTAACCTGTACCATTGGTTTGTCAATCGATAGATTTTAAAGTTGGGCAGAGGTCATGATGAGCCCTTACAAGTTAAAATCTACTTGAGCTAAAAAGCTCTCACCCAGCTATAGTCTCAAGTAGGCCATCTCTCAGAAAAAGTTAATTATGATCTTATTGTTGTTAAGGGAGTTAGTATCATGTTATCAGGCCTTTTAGGTCTCACCCACGCTTTAGCTACAGCTCTGATCTACCGAGACAGTATCCTCTTGTCATGGTGAATTTCAGGATAGCCCGACACAAAGTTAGACCATCAGAGTTATATCTTTGAACTTGAGTTGGATGTAAAGAACTAGACATCTGCTTAAAATTGATTACTAACGATGACAAAATTAGCTTTGGGTCTAAGTAAGCGAACGCGCCGGTGACTAAGCTTCCCGTGGAGGTTAGGCCTTCAAGTTGGAAGATAGAGTAGGGCTGACTGAACTAGGCCACCCCTATACAGCTCATTAGGAGCTCTCATACCCAACTTACAAGTTGGGCTTACAAGCGCATCCGAGTGGGTGGCGACAAAGGGAGCCAACGTTCCAAGTGTGACGGAGCTAGCACATTGCTAGTTGGGACTGATAATGGCCAAACATCTACAGTTTGGTGGAGGTTGGTTTAAGACAGGTTACAGGGTAGCTTTGGCCGCCATACGGATGGGCTGGCAGCTAGCCGATGCGACGTGAGGCTTATCGTAAAGGTTGGAGGTTAGGTTGTTGAAACTGTAGGAAAGCTCGACGCTTGCCACGTGAGCAGAGGCTAAACCATCATGTTTTAAGTAGCGTTTAATGATGATAAGAATGGGTAAATTGTGAAGCCGATAGCAGCCAGTAGGGTGGGATTTAAGTTAGGGGTACAACGGATATCTCACATGATGCCGCACCTTTTGGGGTCCGCCCCACGGGTCTCGGCCGCCTTCTGGAACCAATACTCGGCCAAGTCCGAATTGGCCGCAACCCCCTTGCCCTCGGCGTAGCATTCCCCCAGGCGGAGCTGCGCGTCCGAGACGCCCTGTTCGGCCGCCTTGGTGTACCAGAACACGGAGGATTGGTGGTCCTGCTCGACGCCGAGGCCGTTGGAGTAGCAGATGCCCAGGGAGGTCTGGCCGTTGGCCTTCCCCTGGGCGGCGGCCTTCGCGTACCAGGCGGCGGCGGCGTCGTGATCCTGGGGCGCCCCATGCCCGAAGAAATAGCACGTCCCCAGGTTGGTCTGGGCCTCGGCGTTGCCCTGCTCGGCCCCGAGTTGAAACCAGGCGAGCGCCCGCGCGTAGTTGGGCTCGATGCCACAGCCCAGGTAGTAGCAGGTCCCAAGGTTGGTCTGGGCTTCGGCGTGGCCCTGGCGGGCGGATTTCTCGTACCAGCCAACCGCGCGCGGGAAATCCTGGCGGACCCCCAGCCCGTAGTAGTAACAAAACCCGAGGCTGTTCTGCGACTCGACGTGGCCCTGGTCCGCAGCTTTGCGGTACCACGACGCTGCCCGCTCGTAGTCCTTGCGGACCCCCTGCCCGTTCTCACAGCACACCCCGAGGTAGTTTTGTGCCCCGGGATGGCCTTTAGCGGCGGCCCGTTCAAACCACACCACGGCGTGGCTGTATTGCTGTTGCGAATGGTGGCAGTGGCCCAGGTTGTACTCCGCCTCGAGGAGGCCTTGGCCAGCAGCTTTGGTGTACCACTCCAGGGCCAGCGGAAGGTCCTTTTCGACCCCGTGGCCGTGCGCGTAACAATCGCCAAGCTTGTTTTGGGCGCCGGCGTGGCCCTGGTTCCCCGCCTTGCAGTACCACTCCGCGGCAGAGAAATGGGACTGTGCCACGCCCTGCCCGAGGTAGAAGCAGGTGCCGAGGTGGTACTGAGCCTCCGGGTACTTGGCCTGGGCGGCGCGGATGTACCAGCGCATGGCGGCATCAGGATCCTTAGTGATGCCCCTGCCGTGAAACAAACAATGGCCCAGCTCCGTCATGGCCGGCGGGTGGAATTGCTCCGCCGCAACTTGAAGCCAATGGACCCCAAGTAGAAGATCTGAGTGCCCCGAGAAACCATCGATGTAAAGCATGCCGAGGGCGTGTTGAGCCGGCGCATGGCGCTGTTCCGCAGATTTGCTATACCATACCAGCGCCTTGTTCACATTACGTTTTGTGCCGATGCCCCGGTAGTAGCAGTTTCCAAGCCGGCACTGGGCTTCGGGGAGCCCGCCATCAGCTGCCTTCTTGTACAGGGTTAAGGCTTGTGAGAAGCCGCTCGTGGTATTTCTTTCCTCATACAAACGTCCAAGGTGAGCCATGGATTCAAGGTGGTTCATGTTGGCCGCCCGTCTATAGTGTGTGGCTGCCCTCTCCAGATCAGGAGGGGTGACGCCGACACCCAGCTCGTAACACCTGCCAAGGCGGTAGATGGCATCCGGCAGATGCCAATCAGCTGCACGGGCATACCAGTATAGAGCGCGCGAGGGGTCACGTGGGGTGCCGTGGCCCAACTCGCAGCAGATGCCCAAGTCTTTCTGGGCCTCGGGGTGGCTTTGGTGAGCGGCCTTCTCGTACCACTCCACCGCCTTCTCCAAGTCCTTGGGAAGCCCACAGCCGTTGTAGTAGGAGGAGCCTAGGTTGTACTGCGCTGCGGGGTACCCATGCACAGCCGCCTTCTTGTACCAGCCCGCGGCGCAGACGAGATCTTGGGTGACGCCAAAGCCAAGGCGATAACAATCCCCCAACCAGTTTTTGGCCGCTGGGTTGCGGTTCATGGCGGCCTTTTCAAACCAGGCGACTGCGCGTACGTAATCCTGGGTTGTACCGTACCCGTGGTAGTAGCACTGGCCGAGGGAAGCTTGGGCCTCGCCGCTTTCCTGGTGGGCAGCCTTCGTGTAGTACACAATCGCTTTTTCGTAACTCTGGCGGACGCCCCGCCCATGATAGTAGGCGTCCCCAAGCTTGTTGCGCGCGGATGCCGAGCCCTGGTCGGCGGCCTTTCGGTACCAAGTGACAGCCTTCGCAGGATCCGCCCGGACCCCGAGCCCTTCGCCGTAGCAGCGGCCCACATTGTACTCGGCCAAAGCGAACCGTTGGGACGCGGCCTTCTTATACCACTCAAAGGCCTGCCGCGTGTCGACTGGGACGCCCTGGCCGTAGAAGTGGGCATCGCCAAGTTTCACCTGCGCGCCGGCGTGGCCTTGTTCCGCGGCCTTCTCGAACCAATAGATGGCTGCGGAGCTTTCAGCGTGGGGCTGCGACGCTGGTGTAGGCCGATGGTTCGAAACGGGGGTTGGGGTGAGGCCGGTGCCCAGAGCTTCAGCTAGCGAAAGGCGGTCAGCCGAAGGTTGCCACCCACCGCGGCCGCCCTCACGCCGCGTGCCCCGCCCCAAGGCGTAACACAGGCCTAGGGAGTACTGTGAATGGGCGTGGTGCTTTCGGGCAGCTTTCTCGTACCACCAAACCGCCTCCCGGTAGTCTTGGGGCGTCCCGAGGCCCACGTAATAGCAATCGGCTAGGTTGGCCATGGACGTTACGACCCCCCGGCGCGCCGCCTGGAGGAAGAACCGGAACGCCTTTTCGAAATCCTGCCCGTTTTGGCCGAGGCCGCCTTGGCCGAGGCCGAAGCTGGACGCCACGTCGATCGCGGTGTCGCCCAGCTGGGCCGCCTGCTCGTACCAAAACTCGGCGCGCTCAACGTCCCGCGCGACGCCAAGCCCAAAATAGTAGCAGTCCCCCAGCCGGATTTGGGCCCCGGAATGCCCGTTGTCGGCTGCCCGCCGGTACCACGCGATCGCCTCCGTATGGCTCTGGCACACCCCCCGCCCGTTGTAAAAGAAGTCGCCGAGGTAGTATTGGGCCGTGGTATCGCCCTGATCCGCCGCTTTGATGTACCAGTTCACGGCGGCGCGGAAATCTTGCCGCCTTCCGTACCCGTGCTCATAGCAGCTGCCGAGCGCCGTCAGCGCCGGCCCCGTGCCGGCTTCCGCCGCCCGCTCAAACCAATGGGCCGCAAGCAGGTCGTCGGCTGGCTTCCCGTAACCGTACTTGTAACAGATGCCTAACTTGTATTGGGCCTCAGAGCTACCACCGAGGGCGGCGGACTCGTAGAACTCAGCCGCGAGGTCACGCTGGACCGGCACCCCGATCCCTTCATAATAACAGTTCCCTAGTTGAAGCTGGCCCTGGGTCGTATCACGGTGATATAGGTCCGATAACGCCAAAGGGGCTTTACCACCACTAGTCTCGCTGTTTGAGGCCGACCTGGAGGATGCCGACTTCCGGATGCCAGCCTCACCCGGATACCGTGCGGTGAGCCGAGGTTCCAAGTCTCGCCTGTGCCGCATACCCTTTCCCGAAACCGTTCCATGCTCTAGCGTTGGATCGGGCCGGTCGGTGTCATTCGTTAGGCATCGGTATAATATCTGGTAGAACTCCGCCGGAATAACGTGCGGGACCGGAAATGGCGCGGCTATCGGGGGACAGCTACCGCCAACAACTCCGGACCCCTTGTTAAGGGTGATGACCCGCTGGGTGAGCTCACCTAGCTGGTCCAAAGTTCCGTACGCCATCCGGTACAGAAAGGCACCCGCCTCAAGCATATCCTTCGTTTTGAAGATTGGCAACGTATACTTGGGGTAGAAAAGTCTGGGGATCCAAGGTGGAGGTTCAATGCGTTCGACAGGTTTCCAGGTGAGGACGTTGACGGAAGCTTTTAAGTAAATCCCGCCATCGCTTATCACGGCGCCCCAGTCGTAACGCCCGCGGCCGCCCTTCAGATAAACGTTATCCCACACCAGATTGATATTCGAGATCTGAAATGCGTGGAGGAACCGGAGGCCGGCAAACAGCTGGTTCGCGTGCCGAACCTTTAACTCCCAATACCGAAGGGTGGAGCGGGTACCGAACCAACGGGAATAACTCGGCTGGGCGACATATTGAGGCTTTGGCAGCGGGTTGCCGCCAAAGATTACCCGCACCCAAAACGTCAAAACCCTTGCGCCAACGAACCGATCCCCCCGACGTTTCAGCCAGATAACCTCATCCCTAATACCCGCGGCGCCTGACAAGTTAGTTCGACCTAAGGTTTGTAAAAACTCTTACCGAAAGGAATAACAGCTCTATCCAATCTACAATTTAAAGATGTTTCCGGGGGAAGCTTATGTCCAACCGTACCTGAAAGCTCGTGGTTTATGTTGGGAGCTTCATCATTCGAGTTAAGTTTCCCACGAATCTCAACTAAATGAAGCGCTTCAGTCTGAACGTAGCAGCTCATCAAATTAAGGTTTATAACCCGAGATCAGCACCAACCTTATGAATAAATTTGGTATAGCTTTATCAACTTGTATACAAACCAAAGGTACGCGGGACAGGCGATCAGTTGGAATACCGATTATGGAGGTAGGGATGGTCACCGCCGGGAATTTACGCGCAGTTGAACGGATTTAACACGTCGGGTATGAAATCAAGTAATAATTTAATGGTGGGGCGGCCAAGTTAAAACATAAGTTAACTCACCCTACCCCTGAGACTTGGGCGGAGATGTTACCATGCGCGTTAAGTTCAGTTGAGAGGGCTTACAGGTTCAAAATCTACACATCTAACCGCACTCATCTAAAGATGTAGGTGTAACCCCTCGCCATCATCGAATGGTTTTTATTCAACCGACCGGCCAATCACCCCGTATTTAAACCTCAAATAACCGACGTCCTATTTTATTTTGGGGTGCTCGATCATAGCCGACGCCACTCGACTATATCTAATACTAGCAGGTACCGCGGCTTCACCTGCGTTTCATAACTGATGATTCGAAACGTTTAAAATGGATTTTATATTATATACCTTTTTTATTTCGATTTTAACATTTAGCATTCCGATTTCAACACTTTGCATTTCATTTAAACATTTAACATTTAACATTTCGATTTCAACATTTTACAAATCAATTTAACATTTTATACTTCAACTTCAACATTTTATATTTTAATCTCAACACAATTTTAAGTGACATTTTTATTATATTATTCCTGCTGAAATAGTGCAAGCATATTAATTCCCACTCTTTTTATATTTGAAAAATATTTGTATACCCTTATATCAAATCATAATCTACCAAAAGAAAACACTGATGCGAGGAAATCAATGAGTGTAGTTAGAACTAGATATGATGCAATCACTAAACCTAAAAATATTGAAATTGAATTATAAAATATTGAATTTCAAATATAAAATATTGAAGTTGAAGTGTAAGATGTTGAAATTGAAGTGTAATATTGAAATTGAAATATGAAATGTTGAAATTGAAGTATAAGATGTTGGATTTGTTTTGTAAAATGTTGAAATCGAAATGCAAAATGTTGAAATTGAAGTAAAAAGGTATAGAAGCTAAGCCAAACTAAATTGTCAAATCAACCAAAGGCTATAAACCACTTACCAAAGTTAATTGAGCCTATCAAACCCACCAAATTACCGACCGCTTACCAAAATTAATTGAATCGACCAAATCTATTATAAGCTTTTACCTTAAAGTAAAAAATTCATGCCCAAATATGCCTTAGTACTATTATATAAGGCACCAGTTTTTTGCTCATAACTCATGACTGAATATGAAAATAGGTATCCAGCTTCAAGTTGTAAACGGACCCCTTTTATCCACCTAGGTTGAGAATTTCAAATCTGCATGCCATAGTTTTGGCTGGGCATCGCACACACAGCCACACTTCCTTTTTATTTCTATAGACTAGTATTTTTTTATTTGAGGTGAGCTGACATGGGGATGATATTGCACCAATTAATGGAAAATCAAATGAATGGGGAAGGAGGATAAAATCCGGAAACCCTCCATGCGCTGCGTATGATAGGCCAGGAACTCCATGGACCACCTTTGCTATTTGCCATCTCAGTTTGGGGCATTGGTGCGCAATGCCAACACAGTCATAATTGTCCCCTACCCAAAGTTCCTGTGCTGGAACTGAACTTGGGGAGGCAGTGGTAGAGGTCCCTATTCTACCACTGAGGTATCTTCACCTTCTATAGACTAGTATTAAAAATAAGATTTATTTGAGGCAAGCCATCCAGGGGATGGATATACCAAAAGGAACACGGAGCAAAACAAGATTATAAACCCAAGCAAAGCTGAGGAAAACATTTTTATTTTAAAACTTCATAATTTTCACAATTTTTTCAATGGCTTATTGTATTGTCTTAGAGATACATAAATGTGCCAAATTTCAAATCTCTAGCTAGTCTGGAAGGTAGTTAAATAACTTAAAACCACCAACTGCTTGACAAAACTTGAAACTTTTGAATCATCCAAATACTAAACAGCTCAGACATACCAATGTATCGAATACCATCAGAATGTATATGATTTTCACTTGTTACATATAAAACTTATTAATTTACTATGAAAATTAATTAACAGGTTATTATTTTGCCATCAGAGATACATAAGTGTGCCAAATTTAAAAGCTCTAGCTAGTCTAGAAGGTAGTTAAAAATTGATCACAAGGTTCTACCACAGATGGACCATAGCAAGTGGAGAAAAACATTTAATTTATATTTGACTAAAATTAAATATCTACTCAGTAAAGCCATCCAAGTATTGAACTCAAGTTATAGGAATCAGAATCCTATGTGCAAACCATTTTTTTTGAAAACTTTATACTTTACTTGAAAAAATGAGAAGTAAGAGGAAGGGTGGAAACAGGGTTTTGGCTGAGAATAAAGGACTGGGAGAAGCCACTAGTCAGTGAGCATCACCAACCAGCAATGGTCAGTGATTGCCATTGCTAGCCATGGTTCTTCATTGGCAGGCTTACAGGCTATTTTAGTCTAAGACAATTAGTAACATCATCATATATGACAATTGATCCAGTGGGTAAAGCCAGGTTGTGGCTTTGTAACCCTTAATGATTAGGTGCAAAAATTTAGAGATCCACTATAGCTGGTTGGGTGAAATTTAAATCATCTTCAACACCAAGCCTTTGTAATGGGGCGCTCATTGCCAAAATGCATAACAATGATAGCCAAGTGTACAACTCAAATATATAATAATGGTAGAGAAAGGCATGCATCTAAATCAGGGATGATTGTAGGGTAGACATAAAAAACAGGTCTTATGAAGGCCCAGCTCCACTGACAATTCTATGCCTGACAGGAAGTGTCACATTGTGGAAAAGTATCTGCAGAATATGGTGAACTCATAATATTAGTGCCTGATTACTGCCTCTGGCTTAGTGCAGATAGGACAGTCCTTGTGCGGGTAGTCTTGCCTTCTATGTTGCCAGACTTGATCACATGATGCAGGATCTACCAGGTAGCAGATCATTGATTAGAGGAGACCAAATGGGATTTTGGCCAGATGTCAACTCCCTAAGAGGTAGTTGGTATTGTGCCCCTCCTATAACCAGTTGTTGAGTATTTGGGGTCAAACAGACTGACTGTGGCCAACTTTTTGGAGCAGTTGCCTGTATTTGATCAGGGTGGACTTAAATTTTTTTGTCATCATAATAGAAAATTTGTGACCAATTCAATTATGTTCCTCTCAGCTAATGGCAGAATTTATTGTAAAATTATGATTTGATATCCATTTAAATCTGGTTTGCATCTTGTACCAAAGCTTCAAATGGCCAGCCACCTAGCTACACTTCCATGTTACACAGCTGCCAGTAATGGGGGCACCTTGCTCATGAGGACATTTTTGGGTGGGTCATCATCTGTTTCTGCAAGGAGTGCAAGGAGATTGTCTCCTGAAGGCCCTGGGCTCTTGCCCAGTTAATGTTCCACACAAGGGTCAGGCAGCGCATGTGTGTTTGCACCATGCAGAGGATGAACTTGGTTCATATCATCCAGGAATGTGTTTCAGAATTAACAAGGCCCATACCCCCTTCACATTTTAGATTAAATAAGGTCTCAGTGGCAAATTAGAGCCATTATCAACTTGTCTCATAGAAAAATGCAAAGCAGTGAATTTGTTTTCCGCTCCAAGGTTGGGCTCATCAGAAGCACATGGGAGATGTACCAGAGCTTTAAAAAACAGAGATGTTGACTGCCAGCACCTTCTCTTTGAAGTTGAGGCACACATGCTTCCATCAGGCCATTTGAGCTGACTGTTGGATATTTGCCCTCACAGCTAAAGAATAAGAATGTTCTGGGCTGAATTCAGCCAAAGAGGGGAAATGTTGGCCATTTGAAATTTTCTGATGTTGTTAAGAGCTTGTTTACTAATAATAAAAATGATGAAGTTGAGGAAATAGGCCAAAAGTCACTTGCTGATTCTCAGTGAAACCCCATTAATTGGGGTAACACTAGTTCAAAACCTCTATGGGCACCAAATGTAAAATTGAATGGTCAGATTACTCCAACCACATGATGGAATTTGAGGCTATCATTGGAGGGCGCTCCCCCCATCACCCCAAAGTCCTTTGATGCACCTACGTGGGGACCCCCCATTTATAGGCTTGGTGGGGGTCCCCCAAGGTACAAGAAATTCCTCAGGTGATTGGCTCAAGTTCATAAAAATGTTACCTCATGGATACATTTTAACCAACCAAAATTTCTCTTCTTTTGTTTTGCTGCCTTGAAGTGAGTTCCCAAGTTTTGATATGCTATTCCTGCATATTTCCTAATTTGGATTAGGTAAGTTATTCCAAACATATCCCTGAATTCCCCTCAATCCAAAAAATACTTTAAATACTAAATGGTCAGAGGTTGAAGTGGGTGGTTTTTCACTTTTATTGCAATTATAATAAAATTCATAAAAATCCAATTTTTTATTAGCGCTTTATATTGAACTTTATTTTATTAAAAACACTTTTGTGAAAACCAGCTGGCAGGATGCACTAGCGAGCAAAAATCAGCTGGTTTCCCACAAGATGGTGCTCATTACAGGGGACCCCTGTGTAACCAGAATCATTGCTCTTGAGGAGCAACTTACCAGTGCCTTATCCCATCTTGAAGAGTTGAAGCAGCGCCCTTTAAAACTCCCTCTATAAATAAAATTACACCCCTGGAAAAGGAAACATTTCTATTTTCTTGTACGTTTGTGAAGCTGCCATGCATAGCACTACTGATAAACAAAAAGTGCAACACATCCTTCCCTGTTTAAGCCACCTAGTTCAAGAGAGTATAGTGCCTTACCTGAACTTTTGCACACTTGGGCAGAGGTTAAGAAGGCTCTTTTAGTGAATTTGGATCAAAGCAGATTCTACTCAGGGAAAAACAGGCCTTTATGCGCCTTGGCATGTACAAGAGTGAACCACTCCTTGCCTTTGCTGAAGGATTTTACCTCACTGCGCAAAGGTTAACAACCTCTAACATGCTCACCCTGGATGATGATATCACCGCCCTGTTAACTGGGTTAGCTTCTCAGCTCTCTCTAGCCAGGAATATTATCTCAGTAAAATGCCATTTCCAAAATATCTGTGATCTAAAGGAGGCGTTAGTAGACGTTGCTGATTTCCATTCATGTGCAACAATTAAGGAAGATGAGGTAATCCCTCCAGCTCTCACTATTGAGGAGCTATCACTAGTTGATCAGTTGGGAGTAAGTCCTTCTGTGCCTATTCTCCCTACAAAGCCTGCTACCTCTGTGCAACTTAAAAAGGTTACCACTTCTTCTTATGAATCAAAGCCCTGTAAGGTAGTAACAACCATCTGTCCACAAAAGCTTACTAAAGCTGTTGTGCCTACCCCTCCATCTAAGCTGGTAAAGGCATTCCCTAAGGCTAATTAATCTCCTGTGGCCATCTCTCCACCTCCATTGCAGCCTTTCCAGTTGTTGAGAATATTCTTGTGGATAAATCTGAGGGGGGTTATGATGATTTTGGCTACTATATATTGGGAGCACCCGCAGAGGTAGAGGTTCCTGATCATTTGAACGCTGGAGGAGTAGACGAGACCAACATCCCTGAGGAAACATACCTCATTCAAATCCTAGGGTGTTCAAAAGTTATTGACACTGCCAGCGATGGTGACCAATCCTTAGCTAGCTTGATTCGACCTCTTCAGCATGTTCATCCCTTATGATCCATCTTGAATAACTACCCTGAGAATGCTAAAAAACTCACCTCCTCCTTATGGCTCAAGGAGGTCTTAGCTTTATCTCCTAACTTCCAAGGAAACCTTACTAAGGTTTAAGTAGTCATTCAAAAGGTCCAAATATTGGCCATCTTGGACTCTGGCTCCCTAGTCAACGTGAACTCCACTAAGATTATCAAGAAGATAAAGCTAGCGCCTGACTTGGAGTACACGCAAAAATTTGGAACCGCTGGCCCAAGCAATACCCGTGTTATTGGGGTATATTACTCCCTTTCTATTTGAGTTGGGAAGCTTATTTTATCAGCCCCTGCTGTGGCTCTGGATAACAACGCGCATGTTATGCTCATTGGCACTCAATTTATGATTGAGTATGATGGGATAATCAACCTGAAGCAAGGTTTCCTCTCATTGCTCAACTATGAAGTCCCGTTAGTTTTATCTAATAAAGAATCCAGTAAGCACAAATACTCCTACCTAGTTGAATACCCTCTCTCAGCTATACCTTTATCTTATACCACTTCTGGGCGTAACACAAAAAATGTTCTGATTTAGTGGATGCAGTAAAGGTATTCCTTTTTATATGGCAGATGAGGTTGTGATTAAGCCTGGTGAAAAACTAGTGGTTGACACAAAAGTCACGCTTCATATCCCATGACATGTTTGTTACACCTCATTAGTATTGAGGGCGTCAATCCCTTGGAGCCTTGGGTATTGCCTGGCATCCTTAATCCTGCTTACCAAAGACCTATTACTTTGCTATTGTGGAACCTTACCTCCAAAAATATAGTTGTAAAAAAATCCAGGAGATTGTTAGAGGGTTTTTAGTCCTTGTGGAGGACATTGACCAAATTCACTCCATTGGTTCTATGATGGATATAGGCCTGCCAACGGATAACCTGGTGTTACCTTACCCAACATCCATATCTCAGATAAGATGACCCCAGATGAGCTGGAAAAAGTTTAAACTCTTCTCAACTACTATAGTGACATATTCTCCAAATCTGATACTGACTATGGCCACGTGAAGGGTTGGTGCCACTCCATTGATGTGGATGATGCCATCCCATTTGGTCCAAACCTTACCGCAAATTGAAAGTGGAAGAACAGCAAATGAGGACAGAGCTTCAACAGTTACTAGACGCGGGGTTGCCAGTTCCTTCACAAAGCCTCTGGTCTTCCCCTCTCTTGCTAATAAAAAATATAAATGGAGAACACTGGATAGTCATGGACTACTGCAAGTTAAATAACCTCACGAAAAAGGATAGTTATTATCTCCTTTACATTGACAATGCCTTGTCCCAATTCTCTGGATCTATTTTCTTTTCTGCTATGGACTTAGCTAGCGATTATTGGCAAATGGATCTCTCCCCTGAGGACCAAGAGAAATGTGCTCTTATTTGTAGTGAGGGTCTTTTCCAACCAACCAAATTACCTCAAGGGTTGTGCAACGCACCTGCAACTTTCCAGCACGCGATGGACCATATCATGCAGGATTTGAAGTTAAGTTGGATCATTTTCTACCTCAATGACATCACAATATTCTCAAAAACTTTCAACGAGCATCTTGATCACCTGAAGGAGGCTTTTCAACAACTATGTAAGTCTAATATTAAGTTATAGCCCTCCAAGTGTACTTTTTTTACAAAATAAACTGGATTTCCTTGGCCATTCTATTTTTCAAAAAGGGATTCAACCATCCAAGATAAAGTTTGAGCCATTTCAAAATTGCCGCTCCCTAAAAATCTATGGGACATTCAGGTATTTCTAGGGATATGGGATATTATCATTAATTCATCCCTAAGTTTTCTCAACTCAGCGAGCCTCTTGTCCGCCTATTGACCAAGGACGTCCCTTTCCATTGAGGTGCTGAACAGAAGGCCGCTTTTGAAACGCTGAAACTACTACTACAACAACGCCATATTTTACGGCACCCAGATTATAATAAACTCTTCATATTATTCACTGACGCTTCAGACTATGCCGTTGGGCCATCTTAGCCCAGCTGGATGAAAATGGTATAGATCATCCTGTATCTTATTTAGTAAGATGCTGTCAAAGGCTGAATGTAACTACAGTGTAACAGAGAACGAGTGCCTCGCTTTTCTGTTAGCTGTAAAGCACTATCACCCTTTCCTATATGGAACTACCTTCACTGTGGTTACTGACCACGCATCATTAAAATGGTTTCAGAACATGAAAAATCCGACTGACATTTAGCTCGCTGGGCTCTAAAGTTCCAGCCTTATGACATGAAGATTGAACATTGTGCTGGAAACCATCACTTGAACGTTGATGGGTTGACTCAGCTACCAGTCCTTCATTTGGATAATAGTGAGGTGGAGAGGCTAAATGACCTCTTAATGACCCCCAATGACTGGGAAGATGAGGATGAGACTGTAAAGAAAATGTTAGCCCAACACTCCTGTAACACCAAAGTGGATAACGGGAAGTTGTATAAGCAGGTGGGAACAAAATTGTTGCCTTACCTTTGGCCTTCGGAGCGTGTACCTGCTGTCCTAGAAGCCCAATCCACTCTAGGTCATGGAGGGTCCAAGAAAACTTGTGAGTGGATTAAGGATCAATTTTATTGGGATGGAATGATGGAATCTATTGTTGATGTCTTGGAAGCCTGCCTTACTTGTAAGAAGCAATCTGGATTCAAGACTAGGTATCAGTATCAGCCAACTACCCCACAACAACCTTTCCACACCATTAGTCTAGATGTAGTAGGTCCCCTCCCTTAGACTACTAGTGGCAACCGATTTATCCTGGTAGCCATTGACCATTTCACTAAGTGGGTGGAAGCTGTAGCTCTTCCTGCTCAAACGGCCAAGGCCACCTTCTTAAATCAAAATATTTTCTCTCAACATGGCTGTCCTCAAGTATTACTCTGTGATAATGGAAAAAACTTCACCTTTGGAATAGTATAAATCCTGGCCACCTCCATGGGGGCTCAACAACTTTTCTGCTCAGTACAATCCTTTGACTAATGGGACTGTAGAGAGAGCCAATGGAACCTTGGTATCATCTTACGCAAAAAATGGCCTCTTCTGATCCACTTCACTGGGATCAATTCTTACCCAGTGCCCTATGGCTTATTGGATCAGTTATCATTGGATCTTGAAAATGTCCTCATTCCAAGTCTTGTATGGGCGGGAACCAGGAATACCTGCTCTTCTGGTTAAAGATGTATTCTTCTCTAGAGTTGAGGAACCTGAGAGAGTTATGCGCAGACTAGCTCAGTGCATCATACAACTCCAAATTGAGGCTATGACTAATTTAGCCAAAACAGTGACTAATTAAGGGCAGGCTGCAAATGAGCTCTGAACTCCCCTGACTACATTCCAAATGTCTGATATGGTACTATACTACCATAACCGCATCACTCCTAAAAGCAGTAAGCTTGGATCAATATGGTAGGGTCCCTTCACCATCACTTACAAAAGAGGAAATGAATACTCAATTAAATCTTTAGCTACAGGTGTTACCATCAATTGAGTAGATGGCCATTTCCTCCACCTGTATTCTCCCCCAACATTCTTGAGGGGGGTGATGTCAGAAATTTGTACTCACAGCTGAAGAATAAAAAATGTCCTGGGTCAAATTCAGCTGAAGAGGGGAAATGTTGGCCATTTGCAATTTTCTGATATTGTTAAGAGCTCATTTACTAATAATAAAAATGATGAAGTTGAGGAAATTGGACAAAAGTCCCTGATTGTTTATTGGTGGAACCCCGTTAATTGGGGTAACACTAGTTCTTAACCTCTATGGGCACCAAATGTAAAATCAAATGGCTGGATTACTCTGACCACATGACGGACTTTGGGGCTACCATCAGAAGGCGCTCCCCCCACCATCCCAAAGTTCTTTGATGCACCTACGCGGGGACCCCCCATTTATGGGCTTGGCGGGGTCCCCCAAGGTGCAAGAAATTCCTCAGGTGGTTATTGGCTTAAGTTATAAAAATGTTACCTCATGGGTACATTTTGGCCAATAAAAATTCCTCTTCTTTTGTTCCACTGCCTTGAAGTGAGTTCCCAAGTTGTGATATGCTATTCCTGCATATTTCCTAATTTGGATTAAGTAAGTTATTCCAAACATATCCCTGAATTTCAATCCAAAAAATACTTTAAATACTAAATGGTCAGATGTCAAGGGGGGTGGTTTTTCACTTTTATTGTACTTATAATAAAATTCATAAAAATCCAATTTTTTATTAGCGCTTTATATTTAACTTTATTTTATTAAAAAACTTTTGTGGAAACCAGCCAGCGGGATGCACCAGCGAGCAAAAGTTAGATGGTTTCTACACTGACAAATTAGACAGCACTGCTTGTTCAGTTTATTTACTACTGGACCTTTTTCATTAAATAAAATTCTGAGGTAGTGAATTTCTAATATTCTGGATCAGTTTAAATCAGATGGCAGGCTGTAGCTGAGGGGCACTGATCCTCCTCACGGCTTATTTTTCAATATTTATTCTCACATTCAATACTAATTGGTAAAGGGCAGGAGCTCTTTGGTACCTTGGAGGTCATTTGGTGAGATCATCCCACTACTGTGTCATCAGCAAAGGCCTGCATCTTCAATGATCATTGGTTGGGGTAGAATAGGCTCAGAGTTTCACATTCATCACTGTTAAGAGGGTATTGGCATGAAGTTAAAAAAATTGATGACATGAGAGCATCTTAACAGAGTACCTGGATAAATTTGGATAGAAGTTGTAAGACTGTTGGCAACAATCAACTTAGCCATAAGACAAGAGTAGAAGGTCAAGATCCAGGAGTGAAAAGCTTCAGTGTAACGATCAAGATTATTTTAATTATTGCACTTTGACTAGGGTCAGATTTTCTGAGCCCCAAGTTGAATTGTTTACAAAGAATTTTTTGATTTAGTGTAATTTGGGAGCTGGGTTGTGCCTCACCCAAGGTATTAATTAGGCTATCATAAGCCTAATCAATGGTCTGGGTGAAGCCCTCAAAGGGCAAACATAAAAGGATGCACCTGCTGATTCTGAAGCTCATTTTTAAATTTTCTCCTCTGAGTTCCCTCCATGAGGAGCAAGGTCTGTTTCTGATTCTTAGACAACTCTGTTTGGCAGCCTCTTTTATTTAAGAATAAAATAAAAGTTTGTGTTTGGGGTTTGCTGCCTCGCTTACCTGTTATCATTTTTTGGTTCCGTTTCAAGGGGTTTTTATAGTTAGGTCAGACCAACTACTATTCAATTTTACATCAAACTTTGAGTTAACATGTTTTGGCACTGTTGGTGTGCCAATTCTATTTTATCTTACAACAGTTGGAAACTGGGATATCTCTGACTGTTACATAATTATGAAGTCAATGTGCTTGCTGCACACTACTGATCCACAGTTTGGATGACCTCAGTGGTCACCTAAGTCCCAGTTGTTGAGTAACCAGCACTGGTGAAAGCCAGTGATAGATAGCCAACCCTGGACCTGAGGTGATCATCAGCTGGAAATCCTGGTGGGGCCTCCCACTCACCAGGGATTTGTATGGTACTAAGGGGACCTGTCCCAGAAGGGCTCCCTCATCAACTGACAGTCCACCATGTAAGGGGATGGCCGTACAGCTGCGCTGGACCATGTGCCTCTCTTGAACTTCAGTTGGAGAAAGCGCCTTCCTGGTAAGGATGGGAAAGACTATTGCTAACATGAACGTGGGAGGAGGGCGCACCACAGCCAAGTTCTGGGTGTGCTTTCTCATGTTGAGTGGTCTGATTCTGGCATCCCAGTCCTGACTTGCCTTTGTCATTTGTCTTTTCCTACGAGGGGCCCAGAATTTCTCAGGGTAAATTTTCCTGGGGCTCAAGGTAATCTCCCCAGTAAGCCCTCATGGTGGTGTCCTCCCATTGTGGGGCCCCCTCTTCTGGAGGTTCTTCTCTAACAGGGGGTAATATAAAAATTTAGATTATCTCAATCTTTGAATTTCAACTTAGGTTTGGATTATCTGACTATAGATTCAAATCACTTAAAAAAATTTCTGGTTTTGGTGTGGTTTGGGCGCTGGGTTGTGCCTCACCTGAATAATTAATTCGGTTCATACAAGCATAATCAATGGCTCAGGTGAGGCTCCCAAAGGGCAACCATAAAAGGTTGTGCCCACCAATTCTGAAGCTTGATTCAGAGTTTTCTCCCCTGAGTTCTCTCCTGAGAAGCGAAGTCATTTTCTGCTCCTCAGATAGCTCTGTTCAGCAGCCCTTTTTATTTTAAATAAAAAAAGGTTGTGTTCAGGGTTTGCTGCCTCACTTACCCGTTCATCTTTTTGGTCCTGTTTCAGTGGCTTTGCATAGTTAGATCAGACCAACTACTATTCAATTTTACAGCTAACATCGAGTTGGCATGTTTTGGTGCTGTCAGTGCGCCTATTTGCTTTTCTTTTATGGCTGTTGGAAACTAGTATATTTCTAATTGTTGCAATCAGGGATTCTGACTGCTTTCATTGACATTTTCAGGAGGGGCCATTCTACCCAATCATTGACCTTTTTATGTCATGGAATATAAAATAGCTATATTTGAATCCTCAAGTGTCCTGCAGCACATTCTGGGCAGCGCCAATGCTGTCCCAGATAGTACAACCCTAGACAATCCCGTGCTAAGCCTTATGGAGTGTCCATGGCACTGTGGCCATCAAAATGTTGGACAGGATTAACGTTGTTTGTTTATAATTAGTGTTAAAAAGGGCAACTGGTCACCAGTTCCAAAGTTGCCGTTGTAGCTCCTTCTTGTACAGAAGCACAATCTGGGCCTCTTGGCCTCTAATAAATTTGGCGCCCATTCTGGAGACAGGAGTTGAAGAAGCAGGTGAGCTCTAGTGTGATGTGATTGTATATAGTGTTGTATATCTCCATGCACATGTTATCAGGCCCTGGTGCCTTCCCTTTCAGTAATTCCTTAAATGCTTTCTTAACTTTTTAAATGAGATTTCAGATGTGAGGTTTCACTAGTTGTTGGTCAAGCATTCCTCAATTGCCAGCTTGGCCAGGTCAATGATGGTTTCAGTTGCAGATTACTCACCTTACAGTATCAAAAAGGTTTGGAATATAATCATTCAATCTTACACTTTATTGTTAAAGGTTCTTAGGACACTGTGCCCGATGAATTCTATCCTCATGTACCTTGGTCTGGGATCAGACTTCCTCAAGGCTTGCCAGGCTCTCTTTGGCCATTGTCCCCACGAGGCTTTGGTGCCAGTAGGTAACATTTAGGCGTCTCTCAGCTTCCTGATTGTTCATTAGGGCTTGGTAGCATTTTTGCGTTGCAAGGTTTTCACTCCACCATTATTTGATGTTTCACTTTATGAGCTTCAGGTTGGCCAAGGCCCCCTTCAGCTGCTTTGAGGTGGCAGTTCATTTGTAGGCTTTAGCTTTTTCATACAACACGCTACCTTGTTTGAGTTTTTCCTTGACCCAGATCCAGCGTTCAAGGGGATCAATCCTGGGTTGCTATTCCAAGTAAGTGACTAGATGACCATGGTCATTTTTGACGGTTGGACACCACTACCCATCCCTCAACGTCGCTGGTAAGATCTATTTGTGGAATTTTGGGGACTCACCCATGTTGATTTCTATTCAGATGACCATATGGTCACTTTGGAGTTGAGGGTGATGCTAGAAAATCGATTTTCTGAACAGTGGGCTTTGCTATTGTACCAGGACAATTAGTATGGAGACTGGCTGACCCTTTCTGTTTCACCTTTATAGGCGTACCAACAACCTACAAGTCCACATCCAACCTAGTAACCCAGCAAACCAAAGCCTTCGCCTTAGACTCATGGTCCTTCTTGGGAGTGCACCGGTGGTCCTCATCCCTCTTCCTGAGAGGCCCAACCCCCTGCTCCTTCTCCTTTATGACCAATTGCCAGCCTCTCCTGGGTGTGCCCTGGAGAGTCCATCCCCCACCCTGGGCGTCTATGGCACTCCCACACTGCACCACCCTCATGGCTGATGGCCATCAGCACTTCATCATTGGTGGCTGGTTATCCAGGTTCCCATTGGTGGTTTCTTGTAGGGCTGAGGTATGGGAGCTGGCAGCGTCAGCCACACCAGTAATGTCACCCCACGCCTATCTCAGAGATCTCCAGTCCCATCTTCTCCTAATATAGCAGACTAACTACTAACAACTAATAAAATTTAGGAAAAAAGAGATTTTTATTTGGAGGGAATGATGGTTATTTATACTCTAGGCTACGGTGCCTATGAAAAATCCTCAGCTATCCAAGCCAAAACTTAAACCAATTGTCAGCTTCGACAATAACTATTCCCTCGCAATTTGCTCATCCCAATCACCACATGTTATGTCAACCCATCCTTGACATGATTTTACAGTCAGTTGTATGTATAAATTTCTATTATTACATAACTTTGAGCATCCTCAGCATAAGTCACAAGTACTCAGATTTGGGGCAGAAAAATCATCATCAGATATTTGATAATGAATACATTGGCTTACCACTGGAAGTTCTTACAATGGCCATGATTTGACAGTCAGCATCAAATTAGGGTTCCGCTAAACTTCAAGCATCCTTAGCATAAGTTGCCAGTGCTCAGATTAAGGCAATGAGATCATCATTAAGCGTTTGATAACGAATACATCAGTTTTCCACCAGAAAAATATCACAATAGCCCAAAAGTTGTCAGTTAACATAAAAAATTATTCTACCAAATCCAAAAATTAGTATTTAATTGGTCAACATCCTTGGCACTAGTTGCTAGTATCGACCTTTACATAACATTACTATGGGGATTATCCCATCACTTCAAAGGGGCTCAATCCTCCTGAATGGGGAGCATTAATCGGTGAGTATACCATTAAAATAATATTGAACTAGGCGATTAGCCGACAATCATGACTAACTAACTCACCACCTAATTCTGTAATTATTGTGAGGAATCCATTTGTCATATTTACATGACTTAATTGAGGGAACTAACTTCCAAGACAAGGCTGCTTGTACTTAGATCCTGAAGCTTCAGGAAAACGCTGGTGGAATGATTAATTAGATCATGGGCATGGGCGCAGTCACATGCTGGGACCCAACTGTTCTCCACTGCATCAAATCCCTTCCAGGATACAAGATACTCGAGTATTCTTCTTACCCAATGGGAGGCTACAATATCCTCCACTTCCCACTCTGGCGCCCTATCCATGAGATAAGCCTCAGGAGTCTCTGGTGTGGGGCCCTCAAACAACGTGAGTTTGCTTTCATGGGAATCACAAGGTCTCCTTCCTTGTATGCTGATCCACTCATCTCTTACCATCAGCGGTCTCCTTGGAAGCCTGCATGGCCACATCTAAATTTGTGCTCACCCCTGGTGGACCTTTTTGATACTTGGCAAAGTCCACCACCGCTTCAACCTTTGACCCACAACTGGGTTCCATGTTGAAGGTGGGATTGAAGCTATTGTTGGCAAAGAAGGGGGAACAACCAATTGATGCATGCTGGGCGTTGTTATAACTAATTGGCCATGAGGAGTTGAAAACCCCAATCTGAATGATCTGTGGCAGTGTAACACCACAGGAAATGTACTAAGCACTGGTTCACTCATTCAGTCTGCCCAACTAACTAGGGGTGATAGGCAGTTAAACGGTAGGGGCAAATCTAAAGAGGCTTACACAACTTTTCCCAAAAGATGGAGGTAAACTGGGGTCCACAATCGCTGATTATTTCTTTGGGGGACCCCATGAAGAGCAAATACATGAGTGACAAAGAGCCTAGCCATAACAGCCGAAGTTACTGTGTTTCTGCAGGAAATAAAGTAAGAAAACTTTGTAAAACGGTCCACCACTACCATGACGGCATCATAGCCTTCAGATACAGGAAACTCTACAATAAAATCCACCAATAAGAAAGTCCAGGGCCCTTCAGCATTTTGAACTGGTATTAACAACCCTACTAGTGGCTATCAATTTGTTTCTTTATTTGCAGACCAGTCACTCTTTACAGTACCTGACCACCTGAGTGGCTAACCCCTTTCAAAAGTAAGTGCGGCAAATTAACTCCAGAGTCTTCGCCTTCCCAGGGTCACCAATGGTGATTCCATCATGATGGTCCTAGATGAGATTCAGGTGAAGTGGTCTAGGGGGAACCCATAGGCGCCCCTAAAACCACACCATCTCATCCTTCATGTGGTAACCCCTGGTAATGTCCTCCTGATTCAATGCGTTCTTGGAAAGGACCTTAGTATATTTGGACAACAAAGGCTTTGAAAGGACAACCTTTCTGAACATACTGTATTCCTCTGCATTTTCCAGAGGAGCAAGCGCTGGCCCATGAGCTGAGGGAGAGGGAAGTTGAGACATAATCTTACCCAGAGGAATCATCAAATGGGTATTATGCACCTCTACCTCCTTTGGCTCAGGAGCTAGTGCAGGTTTGTGGCTCAAAGCATCCGCCAAACCATTCTCTTTGCCCTTAATAAACTCATAGGAAACCATAACTTGAGCTAGGGTCTCATTCCAGCGGGTTTTCTGTGGAGTCAAGACATGAGTTGCGCGGTAGTACAGTAAGATATGGTGTCCTGTATCTATGTGGAAGAGTTGGTCATACAATGTCAGGACATTGATATAACTCTCCAGTTCCCAGCGAGGTGGTTCACAGTGAACAGCCCCAACGCCAGGGAACTAGTCATCAGTTTTAGGATGAGCATAGCCCCGCAGAGGGTGTTGGAGCTAAAGTAACATAAGGTGAGGGTGTTCAATGCAGTATAGATTAATAGGTATAGAACAAACAACAAGACTTGGGTGGACCCTAAAGTTTGGTTCATATCCAAGCGGTGATCTGGGCTGGATTGTAAGGGTGCCTCAGTCTGGAGGGGACCAGTGTGGCACAGAGGTGCACCAGATGTGATAGTTAAATTTGTGCAAATAAAATGGCTAACGTTGCCAGAGACCTTCTTAAAGAGGTCTGTGCACAGGTTCTATCAAGTTAACACATAAACGTAAACTAATGAGTGGTTTTATTATTGAGGAAGATGACCAAGGTGGAGAGTTGTCTTGAAGGATCAAACTTAAACAATTTTGGGGAAATCATTAATTAGTAGAAGTGGTGCTAAGCCCAGGTGCACCAATAAGTGCACGCTTTCATTGGGCAGGGTACTATAGCTAGAGATTGACCAAACTTAAGTTATTGATTGAAGGAAAGGCTGACCTGAGTTGGAAATTTTTGAAAATTGAACAGGTTTTGAAACCCCATTTTCCTAACAACTGAATCAAACCGTCATGGTTAAGAAGATAAATAGTCTGTCAAGAATCTATATATGACTGGATGACAAGCCACCATTATGACCACGTGGATCATTGGAGGAATTCCGCCGAAGGTTTAATGGACAAAATCCGCTGAGGATGTTTCAGAGCTATAAGTGATTGATCGCTTTAGGATAAGCAATAATGGGTCATAACAGGTCTTATCAGATTGCCTTCAAAATAGGGTAATAAGAAGATGTCAACATTTGACAAAAAATATATTGGATCGCCTCAAATCAAGGCGATAAAGAATTGAAGAACAACAAGCCAAAACCAATGAAAAGACAGCAACGTGAATAAATTAAGCAAAAGGGTTAGTACTGACTGAAGTCGCTGAGATATTAGCGAAATAAGGGGACTGGAGGAGTAGGCTTGGGAGGTTTTTAGAAAGAAGAAAAGAAGTAGATAAGAAGGAGGTAAGGAGAGGACTAGAAGAAGATCTGTCGACTTATTATAATTACAATAAAGAGGTGTTAGGGGGAAATTGCTCCCGTTTTTATTATAAATTAAGTGTTTACAAGTGTATCAAGGAACCGGCAAAATGTCATATTGTATGTTCCAATTGTTCAATGGTCAAAACCCTGTGCAAAAAACCCTTTAGCGGGTACATACAGAATTGCCAAGATCCAACAGTGGTGCTCACTACAGGGAGCCCATTGACCAATAGCAATACAATGAAAACTCAGCTGCCAGCTATGTCGCATCTGGGTTGTTTTGATAAAGAATCTGCACAAAATAGTGGGCCTGTTGCATATGAGGTGTTGAGACTCACATTAGATACTGTGCTCAAAAGGCAAGATGAGTTGCTTCAGAAGGGTTGCAATAATAGCTGCCGCCATCTGATTGCAAAGGAAATATTCATGGGTTCTTTCACTGATTTGAGTTTGCAACTGAAGGTACTTTGGATTGGTGGAGGGCGAAACTATTACTCTCCTCTTTGGATGTCAGGTGTGCTGATCAAGTAATTTGTTACCTTTCAGCTAGTTCCATTTCATACCATGAAGTTAAGGAGATGGTGCTGCAGTTGTTCGGTGGAACTGTGAAAATGTCACAGCGAAAAACTGAGTTCTTGACCATCAGGTTTCAGCGAAATGAGACCTTACCGCATTTACTGACCAATTTATGATGAAAGCACACATGCTGACTAGGGCAGGGATTTTATCCAAAGTTGATGTGTGTATCACAATGGCCTCAGCGGTGAAACCATACCCTGAACTTTACAATGTCATAGCCCCAATGTTAGAGGCCAATGTACCTCTTCTTAAACTTGTTCAGTTTGTACGTTGATTATCTGTAACTTTCCCTCCACCCAATACCAAGCAAATCTGCACTGTTGCCGTTGTCCACCCTAATCATGTGGGAAGTGTTAACCGGCCAGGGAGGATTCCATCAGGATACTCTCCGCAGCCCAATGGGCACCCCTAAATTGCCAATCAACATCTAACTAATTACTGATCTGGCCCTAACTATGCTGATAGGCGGTGGTCATTTTACCATTGGGTCTGATTATGTCGATTCTTTTCAGAACCATCTTCCAAGTGAACCAGCTTATACTAAACATGGCCGTAGGCCCTATGGAGTAAGTTGTTTTAATTGTGGTCGCACTGGGCACATAGGACGATGGTGCCCCAATTGACGGATCCCTCCCACACAATGTGATCAGGGCTATCAGGGAAAAGTCAGAGCAGAGTAGAGAAGGGACTATCTACTTCCACTACCTTGAACTTACACGTCCCACCTGAGTCTACTGTGTTAAATATAGCCAAAGCCTCTCAGTATGATGATACATTCCTCTATTAGCAGCCAGTTGGGGGAGTAAATGTGCTGACTCAAGTGCACATTGAAGAAATGATGGACAAAAACTCTCCGTATTGACCAAATCTTTATGCTTTTCAAATGTTTGACCAAAGTCCGTTAGATCAGCTAGAACCATTTGCAGATGCCCTGTCAATGAGGGGAGTATATGTCGCCCTTCCAGTGGACAATATTGTAACCTGATACCCTAAAATCGATGTGGGTATTAGGAGTTTCCTGGGAAAACATGAATCATTAAGCATACACGTAGTAAATAGCTGGAATTCATCTTACTCAGAATGCACTTATTGTGACATTGTGGTAGCCAAAACTCGGATACATGCTATAATTGATATGGGCGCCCCTGTTAATATTGTCTCCACTAAATTGGTGGTGAAGTTGTCCTTAAAACGCGACATAGACCACCAGATGGTGTATGGGACCGCTGGAGCAGAAACCACAGTCTCTGAAGGAGCATATAGCGCGCTTCCCTTGCAGTTTGGATTCATTGTTGTGGTGGCTCCAGCGGTGGTATTACCAAGTAGTAACTACAATCTGTTGATTGGGACTGCATTTATGTGAAACTATGGGGCTATAGTTGACATGATGGAAGAGACCCTAGCCATTTTGGGACAGTGGATCCCAATTTATTTTACCTCCAGCGGAGTGCTGAAGTGCTTAGGGCATATGGGACAGATCAACCTTGCCTACAGCAATGGGGAGATTCCAGTGCTTATTCATCAATTAAAAGGGAAAACTCAGGCCCTTCTTCATCAGATATATGAATATCAGGGGCTACCGCTTAGAGCAGCTGGAGCTATATCCATTCCCTCTGGACATCAAGTAATAGTAGACACAGAGATAGAAGTGGAAGTGCCAGATGGGATCTACGGAGAGATTATTGGGCCTTATCAACAATCACAGCTTGAGCCCCACGTGACTCCAGGCATCATACTTACAGGCCATGGGGAAATTAAAGTACTAATAGCAAATCTTCAGAACAGACCAATTCAAATCTGCTGACATCAGATTATAGTCTATTTAAATCTGAACCCGGTTTAAGAGATCAACCAAGCTCATGAGTTCGGGTCTTTGGATGAATTTGGTCTGCAAATTGAACAACATCTTGGCGCAATGGTTGTTGTACCAAGGTGAAATTTATCCAGGTTATCAGAAGATCAGAAGGAGTGGGTGGAAGCTAAATTTCAAAATATAAAGAGATCTTTGCAGTTGATGATCATGATTTGGGGTGCGCTTGGGGAGTTGCTCATTGAATGGACACTGGGGATCATCCCCATCAGGTCTCGACCAATCTGTCAATCACGGGCAGCTGAAGAAATCATCACCGAGGAGATTGAAAAGCTGCTGGAGCAGGGAATGCTTGAACCCTCTAAGAGTCCATGGGCTTCGCCTGTCCTAATTATTAAAAAGAAGGATGGCACTAACCGCGTAGTAATCAACTACCAGAAGCTTAATAGCATCACCAAAAAGATTCATACCTTTTGCCATGGATTGATGATGCGCTGGATTGTCTAGGTGGAGCTCGCTACTTCTCAGCTTGGATTTGATATCCAGTTATTGGCAAATTGAGTTGCCTTTGGTGGAACAAGAAAAATGCTCTGTAATCACCTCAAAAAGGCTTTTCCAACCAAAGTGCATGCCGCAAGGGCTATGTAATGCCCTGGCTACATTATAATGAGCAATGGATACCATACTGGGTGATCTGAAGCTGTCATGCATTCTTATGTATCTTGACAATATTAACATCTTCTCTCACACGTTCACTGAGCATCTCACCCATTTGGAAGAGGTATTTTGCTGACTGGCTGAGGCCAATACTAAAATCAAGCCTCAGAAATGACACTTCTTCAAGGATAAGCTTTAGTATCTTGGGTTTTGTTTGGATGCGACTGGGTTGAGACCTCAGCCAGCCAAGGTAGAAGCTATCCAAAAGATGACTAAGCCAGCTAATAAGCGGGACATTCAGGTGTTTCTGGGGATGGTGGGTTATTACCATCAATTCATACCCAATTTCAGTTGCATTGTAGGTCCACTGTTTAAGCTATTAAATAAAGACGACATGTTCAAATGGATGGAACAATGTCAATGTGCCTTCAATACACTTTGAATGGCATTAGTTAGTGCGCCGGTGTTGCACTACTCTAATTTTGATAGGGAATTTATAGTGCAAACAGATGCGTCCCTTTCCGCTGTTGGGGCAGTCCTGTCTCAGAAGGACAATGAGGGAGATGAGCACCCTGTGACGTACTGTAGTCATAGCTTGAATTGCCATGAATGTAATTACACTGTAACTGAGTGAGAGTGCTTAGCGGTGATCTATGCATATAAACAGTTTTGAGTCTACTTGCATGGAGTAAAGTTTAAAGTCATGATGGATCATGCATAATTGCACTGGTTGTAGAATTTAAGAGAGCCTGAGGGGCGACTAGCCCGATGGGCTCTTAAGCTGCAAGCTTATGACTTTGAGATTCTACACTGACTAGGAGCAAAACACCAAAACGCCGATTGTTTATTGAGATTACCAACAATTGCAGTTATGGCAGACCTAAGTGACATAATGTTCGACAAAATGCTCAGTGGGAAGTACAATGATGAACTGCCTCAAGTTATCATGTTACTAGATGGACTCAGGACCAATATGTTCCTAAGAAATGGGGAATTGTATAAGCGTATAGGGGATGTTACCATGAATATCCCAAGGCCTTCCACCCGCTCAAACATTATTATGAGTGCACACCAAGCAGTTGGTAATGGCAGAGTCCAGAAAGCTCTTAAATTATTAAGGCCGCGGTATTATTGGGAAAGCATGCAATATGATGTGCTTGAGACTCTATCTTGCTGCCACCAGTGCCAGATGGAGAAGCCGTTCCACCAGAAGACTTCATACCAATTGGTGAAACCTCGCTTTGCTTGGCATACAGTCTCTATTGATATCGTGGAACCTCTGCTGACTGGAGCTAATTGGTCTAAGTATATCCTGGTGGCAATTGACCACTTGACCAGGTGGTTTGAGGCACGAGCCATTTAGGATATGGGGGCAGTTACTGTGGCCAAGTTCATAATGGAATGAACCATACAGTATCACGGCTGCCCACAGTTTATCCTTACCAACAAATGGAACCAACTTCACCTCTCACATTTTACCTAAGCTCAATGAATTAATGGTCATCCGCGGGGTCCTAACAACCCCATATCACCCTGAGTCCAACGGAATGGTTGAATGGGTTAATGGGACTCTGGTGAATATACTCCAGAAGTTGGTTACAGATAGACCCTTCAATTGGAGTACCCTTCTTTCTAAGCGGTGTTTGCCTATAACATATGTTACCATTCTGCCACGGGAAAGAGCCCCTTCTAATTGCTTTATGGGCGGCACCCCACTCTGCCTGCACTGCTATATGCCTGTGTAGAGGACACTGGCGGAATGGATCTGCAACAATATTTAACCACCCTTACCAATACGCTGATTAAGTTACAAACTGAAGCGTACTTGTCCAGCTTGGCCAAGAAAATCAAAACCAGGCTGCTGACTAAGTATGGCGCAGTGGCCTATCACAGTTCAAAGATGGGGATATGGTGCTATTCTATTTTTTAGCACAGTTTTGTGCGGAAGCACAAGCTTGAGAATACCTGGATTGGGCCGTTTGAGATAATAGAAAAAATGGGAGTTGATGCTTATACTATCAAGGATCCTGCGAGCAGCTGGATTATAAATCAGTTGCACACAAAAACACCTTTGGGCATATAAGCAGTAATATAGCTACTTTAAATATGGGAAAAAAAGCAAAAAAAGTAAAATTAGTACAGTAATGAAAAATAAATATATATGTTTAGTTGCTACTGGGTGTCAGGATTTTAACCAGATAATTCTTCCAATAGTATCCAAATTTAGATTTTGGTTAGTTGGGTGTAATTACTGGCTAATCACCTAGTTTTTACTATTTAAAGTTATATATTTTATCGAGTTTAGGTCTGATATAAGCTGCATTTGCTGTCAAAATTCCATCTGAAGGTCGTTGTGGGAGCTTCCAGTGGAAAGCTGATGAATCCGTTACAACTCATCCAAAATGGTTCCGCTGAATAATTTGGAGCACTGGTGACTCATGCCAAGGATGCTTGAATTCCTATTTAATTATGAGTCTATATACAATCGACCAGTGACTTATGCTGAGGATGAATTGACCTAATATTAATTCGGTGATCAGCGAGCAGATCTGGAGGGAATTGCTATGAGTATGAATGAATGAAGATTCTGATCTGATAGAGAGTTGTGGAATCAAGAGGCCAATGGGTTTTCTGGAAGATGATTGGCCAAAGAGTACTTGGGCGCAGTAGCCCTGAAAGTAGTATAAATAGTCGTTCATTCCCTCCTAATAAACATCTCTCATTTGCCCATCTTTCCTGTTTGTTTGAAGTAGCTTTGTGCAACTAGAGTAGGGAAGTTGGGATAGGAGATCCCAGATAGACGTGGGTGATAACGCCTGGAGTGGCCGGCGCTGCCGGCTCCCATACCTCCTCCTTATGAGGAACCAGTGGGAACCTGGCCAGCTGGCTAAAAGTGGGTTAGCTGCATAGCCACCAACCCTAGTGGGGTGCAGCGCGGGAGGTGCCATAGCTGCCCAAGAAGGGGGATGGACTCGCTGGGGCATTCCCAGATGGGTTGGTAAAGGGTCACGAGGGTGGGGCAGCGAGGAAGTGCCTGAGCCACTCAGGAAGGGGGCAGGACTTGCTGGGGCATACGCCGAGGATGCCTGGGGCTAAAGGCGAAGCCATTTGTGGTTAGTTGGTAGGTTGGACACAGGACTTTTAGGTGTTGGTACGCCAATGAAGGCGAAATAGCAAAGGGCCACCAATCTTCATACTGGTTGGCTAGGTTCATTAATGGAGCCCAAGGTCGATTTTGCAACACCAGGTTTATTATTTTAATTGAAGTTGTCCCTTGAGGTCTTTCACTACGCTGTCTTCATCTTCCTGTCATTTTCAGCTTCTTGCGGTGTTCCTTTTGTTTTAATTGATGGGACCTTTGTTTCTTTTTCCACTGCTTTGAGCATGCCATAGTTTTTATGGGATCAACTGGGGTTGGGGTGGAGGTGAAGGCTACTGAGGTGAGAGCAAGGGGGCTGACGTCCACTCTGGGACCACTGCACTAGGATGAAGAGGGGAAGTCAGTGCAACGGGACTAGAAGAGGAGGACAGACTGGTATTCCAGGGTAACAGGCGAGGAGGTGAGAGTCCAGATGGTTGATCAAGTCAAAACCATTAACTGCCCCACGAGGAGCAGAGCTTGCAACCACATGTGTTGATGCTCCAGGAAATTAATGAGTACGCCAACAGAGGGAGCCAGAGTTTAAAAGGGTTGACGAGTAAGCAGGTGAGTGCCGGCTCAAGGGGAAAAGGCTGCGCCCAGGGGCCAGGCAATCTAAAAGGAAGTCCTCCATGCTCAGATATGCTATGGGAAAAGGAGCAGTTGTGGTGAATGCCACTCGCTGGGCCCACTCAAGGGCTGTCTGGTGCTGCTCTATTCCTGAACCTAAAGCAGTTGTGGGATGCAAGATTAAGTTACCTAAGAGCGCCATTATGGGAAGGTACTGTGATGGATCATTGGCGCTAATGGTGGTGAATGCTGCGGTGACCCCAGAGTAAAGGCGAGCTAATTGGTTGTTGCAAAAGTTTACCCCTAAGGACCAGAAGTGGGTAGGAGCACGGGGAAAGGACCCTGACCAGCAGGCTATTACCCACTGCACAAAGCACAGCATCCTCTGAACAGATAGAGCCACGGGATGGGGCTTGGCAGGAGACAGAAGCACTAAGTGACTAAAGCTGCTTGCCAGGAGCTGGGATGCTTCATTATATGAAGGTCCTCAGCTCCGCTTACCTCCCCAGCGTAGCTGGCCCACAATGTCCCTGAAGGGGGCGCGCCAGGAAGCCAAATAACTGACGAATTTGGGAAGAATCTCTTCCTGGGTTAGCACAGTAATGAGGTCCACGTCAGCTTCATCCTCATCAGCCGGGGGAAAAGGGAATTGGGGAAGAAGGATGTGTCCTGGGTCAGGTAACTCTGCACCAAGCCACAACCGGTAGAAGAAAGTGAACTCATGGACTCGCAGATGTTAGCGCGGAATGGTCCACATAGCGATTGTAAGAAAAAGAGGCGTACAGCTTATTGTCCAGTCAAAGGGAGGGGTAATGTTGAGAATTTATATATGACTGGATGACAAGCCACCATTATGATCATGCAGATCATTGGAGGAATTCCGCCAAAGGTTCAATGGACAGAATCCGCCAAGGATGTTTAAGAGCTATAAGTGATTGATCGCTTTAGGATGAGGCGATAATGGGTCTTATCAGATTGCCTTCAAAATAGGGCAATAAGGATATGTCAACATTTGACAAAAGATACTTTGGATTGCCTCGAATCAAAGCAATAAAGAATTGAAAAACAACAAGCCAAAACCAATGAAAAGACAGAACGTGAATAAACTAAGTGAAAGGGTCCATACCAACTGAAGTTGCTGAGATATTAGCGAAATGAGGGGACTGGAGGAGTAGGCTTGGGAGGTATTTAGAAAGAAGAAAATAAGTAGATAAGAAGGAGGTAAGGAGAGGACTAGAAGAAGATCCACCGACTTATTATAATTACAATAAAGAAGTGTTTGGGGGAAATTGGTCCCATTTTTATTATAAATTAAGTGTTTATGAGTGTATCAAGGAACTGGTGATCGTCATATTGTCTGTTACAATTGTTCAATGGTCAAAACCCTGTGCGAAGAACCCTTTAGTGGGTACATATGGAATCACCAAGATCCAACATAGTCCATTTTAACGCCAATGCTGTAACATGGGGCTGGGCGTCAGGAGTCCCAAAAGGTCAAGCTGCAGGACCTCCCTGACCTAAAGCACACCTTGGACTAACGCTGTGTGCAGGCCAGATATGTCCAGGTTGGTCCAGGTGAAGTGTGTGACGCCCAGCCCCATGTTATGGCATTGGCGTTAAAATAGACTAATTAATTCTTAACCATGACGGGTTGGTTCAGTTGTTAAGAAAACGAAGTTTCAAAACCCTCTCAATTTTTGAAATATCCAACTTGGGTCATCCTTGCCTTCAATCAGTAATTGAGTTTGGTTGATCCCTAGCTATAGTACCCTGCCCAATGGAAGTGTGAGTTATTGGTGCACCTGGGCTTAACACCACTTCCACCAATTGATGATTTCCCCAAAATTGTTTAAGTATGATTATTCAAGATAACTTTCCTCGTTGCTCATCTTCCTCATTAATAAAACCCCTCATCAGTTTACGTTTTTATGTTAACTTGGGAGAACCTGTGCACATACCTCTTTGAGAAGGTCTCTGGCAACGTTAGCCATTTTACTTGCACAAATTTAACTATCACATCTGGTGCACCGCTGGGCTGCTTTGGTCCTCTCCAGACTGAGGCACCCTTGTAATCCAGCCCAGATCACCGCTTGGATATGGACCAAACTTTAGGGTCCACCCAAGTCTTGTTGTTTGTTCTATACCTATTAATCTATACTGCGCTGAACACCCTTGCCTTATGTTACTTTAGCTCCAGCACCCTCTGCGGGGCTATGCTCACCATAGTACTGACGACTAGTTCCCTGGTGTTGGGGCTGTGCATCGTGCACTACCCTTCTGGGAACTGGAGAGTTATACACTCTCCTTACACCATCTGGTTAATTTTCCAACACAGCCCCTTACAGGTTTTTAATTTAGTACGATAAACAGAAGGCTCTGGGCTTTTTTCAGTTGATTTGTTTTCAGGGCTACCCCTATCAGAGGGATATGATGCCATCATGGGGTTTGGACATTTCACCAATTTAACTCATTTCATCCCCCCTGAAACACCACAGTAACAGCTCTCAGATGGCTAGCTTTCTTATATACATGGCTTCTCCATCCATGTGGTACCTATAGAATCATTAGTGACCTGGGCACCAGTTACTTCCTATCATTACTAAGAGCCTTTTAAGACTTTTTAGACTTGCCCTTGTTAATTTATTTCCTCTACCCAAAATCAGATGATCAGATGTAGATGATTAAACCAAAGCTTAGAACAATACTTGCCGCCTTTATTGAGGTAGATTGCTTGGATTAAGCCTCACATCAACCCCTGACGCAATCTAGCTATAACAACCCCCACCGCTCTTCAATAATTTGTTCACCTTTTTTGCCAACTATAGTTTATCCCCCTCATTTAACATGGAACCCAGGTGTGGGTCCAAGGTGGAAGCTGCGGTGGAATTTGCAAAATTCATCAATTTAGTACACCGGAGGTAAATACCAATTTATATGCTACTATGAAGACCTAAAAGCTAATGCAGATGGGAAGAGATGTACAGGGCCCAAGTATAAGGCAGAGATCTTGAAATGCTTGACACCAGGAACATTCCAATCATGAAGCCATACAAGAAAGTGTGGGCCAAGAGGATAGGATCATACTGCATTTTTAGAAAAATGGTCCTCCATACTACCAGTTTAGGTTTCTTTAAAGTTCAAAATCTTCACCATTTTCTATGAGAGTAAGCTGACTTTGTTTGAGGGTCCCTATGAGACTTCAAAGACCTACCTAGTAGAGGGGGCACCATAACGGGAAGAGGAGGAGATTGTGAGCTCTGTCAGATTCTGGTGGTCGACCCAAAAATAAACCCTTTGACAACCAACAAATCAGGCCAATTATCCTCCCAAACCTTGTGCCAATTACTCTAAGTCTCAATTAAAGCTGATTACTATTATATAATTTAGGCCGAATATCTCAATGTTAAATTAACCCAATTATCCTCTACTGACAGCTTGGCCAAAATCCTTGTGTAATTCAGGCGATTATACATACAACAAATTTGACATTTGAACCTAATTAATTGGAAGCAACATTGACCTTTTACCTTATGAAATCATCTGGGGATCAATCCTGAAGATATTCTATACAAATCCCATGGATAAATAGAATAATAAGATTTGCATCATAATGTTGTAATCAATTTCACTCTCTATAATGAATCTCTATGTTAATCCTTGTGATTGGCATGATAGCACTTACACATGGACTGCCTAAATGGGAGTACCTATTGCTATTGAGAGAGGCTTGCTAACTCCCCAATTGGGGGTACATCACTTAATTGATATTGATACCAAATTTCCAAGAAATCATATTTTGTCAGCTGTATGATGAAACTCAAATTGGGCAGGTATTAGGACAATTTTGCACGTTTGTTTTGCAATTTTTACCCCTTAAGTTTTCCCAAATATGAGAGTACTTTGCCACCAATAGTCCTAGCAATAGGTCATAATTAAATCAGTTCAAGGGCCAAAATGAGGTGGAAAACAATTATATGCAGAAATTGTGTGCTCAATATGTGGTCAGGAGATGCTCTAAAGGTATAAATACTGGCTCCTGGACTAATGAGAAATTATCCAATAATCTTTTTTTAAAAAGAAATATTTTATTAATCCTCTTCATCTGGCTTTTTATCAGAGTCTTTTCTTGAAGAGTGTCGACAAACTTTCATTTCAGAATTTATTAGCTTGTATCTTTGCCTGCCTTGGTAGAAGTTCCTAAATTTGTAGTGAAAATTAAGCCTAAGCTCAACCAGAAGAGTTGGATTTATTCAAATAAGCCTAGGAAGCTTCCAAACGCTCAAGTTACCATAAGACACTTGCTAAATTGAGAATCTTATGGCTGAACTTTTTCTTAAAAAACATGCAGGGTTTATTTTATTAAGCGATCAATCCTCAGAATTTAACATTTTCCCATCTGTTTCAAAGAAGGATTGAGTACCTGATATCCTAGAGAGGGTTCAACATGGTTGAAAATGGCTAGGTTCAAACCTGCAATTGTGCCATGCTCAAGATCTGATTGGCACATTCTACAAGCGCTTTCAAGCCACTGCTGTTCTAAGTTGACCCAGCAATCAAAGCTATGAAGTTCATTACAACCTACAATAGTTTTCTCTTTCTGACACCTCAAAGGAGGGTGGCTCCTCTAAAGCCCAAGGGTAATGTCAAGTCTCATGACTTGATTACTGGTATAAATTTCAAGGACAAGGATGAAGTTGCTAAGTTAAAAAAGTATAAGGTTGGCTACCCTCCCAGATCCTAAAAGTACCTTAGACTAATGCTGGGTAAGGTCCAAGCATGCCTAAATTTGTTTCAGGGAGTCATATGACAATTTTAGAATTGTTTAAGTATCTTATGGGCTCAATAGGGCTTAGCGCCATGACAGAATGGCATGTCATATTCCCCAACCTCCCCTAGAGTCACTTTTGTCAGACCAGCTTCTTTGTTGGCCAACTTACTTATTTGTAAATCTAATTAGAAACTTTATTGGCTGCATTTTTTAAATAACTAGCTGTGGACCTCCTTGCATAGGTATCCAAAAAACTCAGCCATCTTATGCACTAGAAAATGAATGTGGATACAATTTACCCTTGGTGGAGTCTGAACCGCATACTAATGGAAGCTCAACAAAGTCTATACCATGGCTATTCGTTGGGCATAAACCTTTACTTAAAGTCTAACCAAGTTGTAACGTTCTTGGTTTACCTGAAATATTTTAAAATCTTAGATATACTGTATAAAGGCCCTCAATGTGGGGAACCTGTCATGGTTGGATGACTTTATAGTAGGAACAGATGCTAAAGACAAGGCTGGGTAACAGGAGGCCCAGAAGGTGAAACTTCAGGCTCTTCCTGACCTGAAACACACCTTAGATCAACGCTGGGTGCAAGACAAGCATGCCCAGGTTGATACTAATGGGGTGCAAAACGCCCAGCCTCTGATCTTGGCCCAGGCACTAAAACAAACGATTTACATTATAAACAAAGACGGTTTGATTTAGTTGATTGGAGAGCAAGGGTTTGAGTCCCATTTAAGTTATAAAATTTTGAGCTCAGTTATAACTTCAATCAATTACTTAAGTGAAGGCACTTTTGGTGTATTTAACTAAAACAGACGGAAGCATCTGTTTATTGGAGCGTCAAGGCTTGGGCGCACTTCCACAGAACCTGAATTTCCCCAGCCCACTTTAAATATTTTTTTGCGACCAACATTCCTTGTTGGTCAACTTTTCTTTAATAAATTTACCCGTTATTTTACGTTTTTTTCCCAATGGTTCCTTGGGCAAACTTGGTGGTGGACCTCTTTGGGGAGGTCTCCAACTATGTAGGCCACTACCTTTTATCTCAGTTTACAAAAATCCCAGGTGCTCCCTTGGGCCGCCCAGGTCCCCTCCAGATCGAGGCACCCAGGGTCCCTGACGCCAAGTTACACTTGATTATGGACTCCCCTTTGGGGTCCACTCAAGCTGTGATATTCCTGTCTTACCTGGTACTTTATGTGGCGCTTTACACCCTTGCCTGGGGTGCCTTTTGCACAGGCACAGTTTGAGGTGCCTTCCTTCCCATTCTCCTAACGGCTAGTTCCCTAGCAATGTGGGTTTGCATCCCACATCACCTTGCTGGGAACGAGAGAGTTACAGACACTCTCTTGACAGCACCCTCCATGGTGACTTATTTACTTTAAGACTAGTTAGCAATTCCCAGGTGAAATGGAATTGTATCCCCTATTACCTCTTTAGAAATGGGGGAGTTACAGTGACTCTAATTGCAGTAAATCTTAGCTTGGTATATATCTAAGCTTATAGAATTTTATACACCTTAATCTTCCATCGTAAAATTTGTTTTAGAACCTAATTTTGATCTTCCCTTGTCATTAAAGTCTAAACTTTATGAATTAGATTGAGCCAAAAATACAATGGTAAAGACAAGTCTATATAACTTGATATATATGAGTTTGTCCTAGGCCTATATTGAAGGTATAAAAATTGGAATTGCTTTTCATTTTCCCCATAGTTAAGCATTTCTCTTAAACCCATTTACTTTGGTTTTTATAAACTAGTTTATTTTAGTTACTTATACTGTTATGCTAGTTGATATTAGAATAAACTGCTATATGTCAAACCTGGTACAAATACATCAAGTTTGTCATATCAGGTTGACCCTCATAGATGAAAATAAAAATGAGATGAAATTATAAGGTGCCTCTATAAAGGAAAGCCAAAGAATATATAAAGTTAAAAATATGACTTTATCATAAGAAAGGAAGGTATTTAAGGATTTAGGGAAACTCCAACTATTAATAGGTTTTTAACTTTAAGTTAGAGATTAGCCTATCTTTAACCTAGTAGCTACTTTAGGTTTAAAGTCATTATATAAATGAGGTGTATTATTTAGTTTATATTCTACCAACTATACTTTTGCTAAGACTTAGAGAATTTGGAAACTGGCTTAGTCAAAGGAAAATTGTGTGAAACTACTGTAAGATTTATTTAGAAATTTTTAAATGGAAATATAACTAGAAGGGTTTTAAACGGTATCTTTTTTGGAGAAGATGCAATAATTAATTAATTGAATTATATGATATTATCTTGCTTCTTAATGACTATCATTTGACTTATCAAAGGGAATTCTTTTTTATTTTGTCAGAAAATTAAAAGTATGATATTGTGAGAAGAGTGTTGCAGATGACAATAATGATAATATCGGCCAAAAGACCCTGGCTGATTCTCGGTGGAACCCCTTGAATTGGGGTACTATATTTATAAACTCTTCTCGGCCTAACAGCACAAGTTTGGATAGTCATATTACATTGACTATGCAACAAAATCAGGGGAATCTATCTGAGGTTTCTCCCATACCACTTATAGTTTAATCCAAACAATTACACCATGACCACCCCTTTTATAGCTTTGGAGGGGTTTTATCAGAAGCAAATATTTTCCCACCAAATGATTGGGTCATTTGTATTAAATACTGACTCACGGATATATCATACCTGCTACCAACCCTCATTGGCTGTTCTATCCAATTAAGGCAAATCTTAAGAGCTTTGATAGGTTAAAAGCCCATATTACCAAATCCAGATGAACTCAGCTTATACTTAATTTCCCATAAAACTCACATCAAGCTTTAATCATAGTTTAAATACTAAGCCTCAAGATATTAATAGGGTTAGTTTTATAAACCCCTTGTGGCAACTTAATAAAAAACTCATAAAAATTTAGCCTCTAAGTATTTTAGTTTTTTATCTAAAATATATGTGGTGTAAAATCCCTCTAAATTTTATTTTAGCAGTTGAGAATAATCCTTCACCTGCAAATTTGTAGAAATCAGGGGCTACTAAGCGCCTGAGAGCATACCCCAAACCCTGATTCCAACAAGTGGTGTCACTACAGGGGATCCTGTACACCACAAACCTTTGTTAAAAATGGACTCTTTTGGGGTAAGCCACCCTTGCAACCTCCCTGTTACTTATGAACCTAGGCTAGCCGCTTTAGAACAACAGCTAGCCAATGCTTTGTATCGTCTTGAAAATCTGAAAAACATCCTTTTCATGGGGCTCTTCTGATAATTCAAAACCCCCTTTGAGATACAAGTTTACCCCAGGTTAGGGTATTATTGCCTCGCAACTATGTAATTAATCTGTTATGGAAGGAACAACTGATTACCAAAAAAAGTAAGTACCTCCTCCCTTGCTTGAGTCGCTTGGACCAAGAGATAATGGATTCAGATAAGACCACACTCAGCATCTGGGTGGAGGTGAAGGGAGCCCTTGTTGAAGAATTTGGTTCAAACCAGAGTTTTTGTTGGAGGAAACAGGCCTTCATGTGCCTTATCATGCAGAAGGGAGAATCAATCTCCTCCTTTGAATGGTTTTATAAAGAAGCTCAGCCACTATTACTTGCGAAAATGCTACCTTCTGATAATGTCTTGCAGCCATTCTAACTGGCTTAGCTTCTCACCCTACTATAGCCTGGCATTGTATCTCCAATAAACGTCACCTCCAAACTGTCTATTATATCAAAGAGGCTCTGCTGGAGGTTGCAGATATTTTTAACGCTGAAGCTACTTCAGGTGTTGGTCAAGCCCTCATGTTCTGACCTTTGAGGATTACTCAACTGTAGCCCCACCAAAGGAGGCATGATCATCCCTATGGGACCCATTATGCTGGTTACTACTCTGAGCCCAGAATCTGGGGTGCAGCTCAAACCTGATCTTCCTCCTCCCAGCCAACTTGCGGTTCTCAAGCTATTAAGTCAGAGTACATCATCGTCAATGAGGCAGCGCTCCCTGCCATCACTTTGCCGCCATGATCATCTTTTACCATCTAATAAGCCTTACAAGTGGTCTCAAAGCTTGCTCATAAGCTTAAAACCCTCTCTCAGGTGACATCCACCCCAACCAACAATTGGTTCAAGGAACAGGTCAATATGGCTAAACCACCTGTTTCCTCAAGACTCAAAGCCGCTGATCAACCCAAAGCTTGCTTAGTTAAAGCATCCACATCCACGACGCTATCTCATCCAGCCAACTCTAATCAAAAACCTTTAGCCATGAGGCAGCCCAAACACCCTACTTAGAAGGTCAAAAATCAAGATGTGACAATTTCAACGCCTCCTCTAAAAGTTAATAAGGTGGAGGTTCAACCCCAGGACCTATCCTGCCATAATAGAAGCCCTGAACCTATCTCACATCCTATTGGTTCCCTAAAATGAATTGATAACCCCTCCAATGATGAATCTGAAGGGGTTGTGAAGATGCGGGTCATAATATCTTAGGAGCCCCTGGTGAAATGGAGGTACCTGACAGGTTGAACCCTAAGAGTGATATGGCTAGGATAACCACAGAACTTATCTTCATCAAGTGCTGAGGGGTCTGGAAAATTATTGACACTGCAAGTGACACTGACCAGCTCATTGCCTCACTAATACAATCCACCAAGAGTGTACACACCCTGCAGTCTATCCAAGAGAAATACCCTGAGACTGCCAAAAGACTAGCTTTCACTCTCTGACTTTAGGAGGTCCTAGCTCTTTCCCCCAACTTGGGTGGAATATTAACAAGAGTGGAGGTTGACATTAACGGAGTATGGATCACAGCTATCCTTGACACTGGATCCCCAGTGAATGTTGTGTCCTCAAAACTTATCAAAAAACTAAGCTTGCCCCTAACCTCAACTGTTAAGACTGGGCTCCCAAGGCCCAGTCCGCCACCAGCCCTACACCACTCACCCCAAATATGGCCGTACCAACTCTGATTGGTACTGTCCAATTGGATGGCCTTGCCAGGCATGCTGTGCCAAGGTGCGGTGCACCAGCCTCTGTCACCTAGGACCCTGGGCAGAGGTCCCTCCCAAAACCTCTATCTGCTCATGGGGTCAACAAGCCAAGGTGTGGCCAACCAGCCTCTGTCACATCGGGTCACTCTGGCTCTGCTAACCAGGGCAAGACCTCCCCAAAAAGGAGCCTGGCACATCCACCCTCTTTCCCTGGAGCACCACCATCTGCTGGCCCAAAACTCGCGTTATTTAAATTAAATTTAAATAAAACAAATTAGTAAAAAGTGGCCTTTATCGGAAGAGGTGAACTTGAAGTAGGAATAGATTTCCAAAGTGAGGACCCATTGGGGCTTAAACTCGCTTTGAAATACTTCCAAAAAAGCTAGAAGAATTGTGGATAATGAGGGGCGCAAAAGCCTCCCAAATTGATGGCAACCAGGCAACTCGGCGGAGAAATGGAGGGGAACCTCAGAATGAACAACCAATCAGGCGAACCGATTTATTTAAATTTATTCCATTATTGACCTGAATAAGAAAATCCTACCTGGAATAACAGAATTGCAACTATCAACACACACAAATATCATAATTCCCAACCTTATGAGATTCATATGCAATTGCAATTGTTACACTACCCTTTCCTAAAAGGAAATACCGGTGGACTTGTACCTGAACTGGCAAGGCAGGCGTGCAGCAACCAATGACTTTTCTGACAGAGGACTTTTTTCACGAGTAACTTGGGGTATTGACCGGAAATCCAGAGCCCCAGATCAAATCAACAGGTTCTCTGGAAGTCTCCTAGCGGTAAAAGAGGCCATCAACCGCCAGAAGTCTGGCCCACCCCCAAGCTCCTCATCCCCTTCATTGGAAGGCCCCACAAACCAACAAAAGGGACCAATAGCATGCGGCAATGCTTGGGACATTGACCGCGGCCAGCTTGCAGGCTTCCTGAAAGCACAGCCCACCAAGGAAGGGTGACTTTAGAATTATGTCAAGACTGGGCTCCCGAGGCCCAGTCTGCCACCAGCCCTACACCACTTACCCCAAATATGGCCAGACCAACTCCAATCAGTCCTGTCCAATTGGATGGCCTTGCCGGGCACGCCGTGCCAAAGTGTGGTGCACCGGCCTCTGTCACCTCAGACCCTGGGCAGAGGTCCCTCCCAAAACCTCTATCCACTCATGGGGTCAATGGGCTGAGGTGCAGCCAACTGGCCTCTGTTGCATTGGGCCACTCTGGCTCTGCCAACCAGGGCAAGACCTCCCCAAAAAAGGAGCCTGGCACATTCACCCCCTTTCCCTGGAGCACCGCCATCTGCTGGCCCAAAAATTGCGTTAAATAAATTAAATTTAAATAAAACGAATTAGCAAAAAGTGGCCTTTATTAGAAGAGGTGAACTTGAAGTTGGAATAGAATTCCAAAGTGAGGGCCCATCAGGTCTTGAACTTGCTTTGAAATACTTCCAAAAAAGGCTAGAGGAATTGTGGGTAATAAGGGGCGCAAAAGCACTCCAAATTGATGGCAACCAGGCAACTCAGCGGAGAAATGGAGGGGAACCTCAGAACAAACAACCAGTCAGGCAAACCGATTTATTTAAAATTATTCCGTTATTGACCCAAATAGGAAAATCCTACTCAGAATAATGGAATTGCAACTATCAGCACACACAAATATCATAATTCCCAACCTTATGGGATTCATGTGCAATCACAATTGTTATAACTTCCACCTACATTTCTAACAATGGGGTGGCCCCAGTGCTGCCTCCTGTAGGTGCACAAGACACTCCTTCAGGTTCTGAAGGCCAGCAACCGCGCTCCCATGAGGAGTCATCATCCTCTCCACCTCTCCCGCCTCTCCCGCCTCTGGGGGTTGCCCCCATAAGACTCGCAGTTGCCCCCAATGCAACCATCTGGTTTGCCTTGGGGGCCTTTGGTACATTATTGAATGTTTGCTTCCCTCACGTGACCCATAGATCCCCACTTCTTTTAGTCACTCAGACCACTATGCCTCTGGCATTCTGGGCCCTCCACTGGGTGCTCGCGCACCCTGACTGGGAGCTCAGTCTAGTTCTCCTTACCCATATCTATGACAGAAGTAGGGGAAACCCCATAAGAGGGGCTGTAACTAAGTTTCCACAAACAGAAACCCTCTAAGTCCTGTTGGTGAGCTGGACCCGCAGTGATGGGCCCAGCAAACAGAGCTGAACCCACATGTGGTGGGCCAGGGATGCCTTGAGATTGCTCTTCCTGGGGAGCAAGCTTGGCGGACTCGCTGTCTGAATAAACAGAATGGTCTCTATTTAATGGATGCGACGGCATGAACAGAACAAAGGCCACGCCTTTGAGGCAGGCTGTATAATTTCATTGGCGATCTGCTGCTGCATGGTAGGATCAAGTGATCAGATGATCCAGTCTGCAAACATTGGGAAAAGGATCTGGGAAACAGCGCATCTCATCAGATTGAATGATGGAATACTGGTTGAAAATCTGTCAACGATGGGCGGAGTCCATGGCAAGTGGGGTGGATACACAAGTTTTTATTTTTAAAGGCTAAAAAGAGAGAATGAACCAACAACTGCCCTTGGTGGGGCCAGTTGCCTTTTAAATGGTTCGATAGGCATAAGGAGGGGTCAGAGGATTGGCTGTTTGGTAAATTGGGAGGGGATTCAGTTGGCTAACTTGGAGGGGGGCAAAAAGTGACTCCCATTTTGGCAGAAGCTTAAAAATTTTGCAAATTTTCCCAACTTCTTGCAACCAAGCCAAATTGATGCTGCCAATCTGGGTTTTGATGACTCAACTTGGATGACTCGCATGGCTTAGGCATTCTGGATCTGTCATGAAAAGCAGGGGTCAATGGATTGGGTTTGGTGCAATTCAGACCAATCCTGCAATCAGCCCACTCACATGATCCGAACCTCCCAAAACTGCCTTGGAACGTTGGACCTGACAATCTGAGCTGTTTGCACCTGGGTTTCCAATCCAAAATGTATTCTGATCTGACTCCTGAACCCAGCCAACCCAAATCAGCCTCCCCAGTCCAGAATTTACCAGCCGGCCTCTGGCATTGGGATTTGCAATTTTCCCAGTTTTTCCCCATAGATGGCCTGGGGAGTGGGTGGCCTCCAGACCCCCCAAGCCCCCTAACATGCACCACCTCCCCACAGGCCTCCTCTATCAATCCTACCAGGATTGAAGAGGAGGGAAGGGGAGGTAATGGGGAAGCTTTTGGGAGAAAGGCTGTCACTGAGCGCTTGTCTATCACGTGGGCAAGGTCACCCAACTGTGACAGAGGGTCCACAGGAGCCTTGGGCCCCCTCTTTGACTGGAACATGTGCTGAGTCCTATCCAGCTTAAAAGGCTGGTCCCCAAGACTTACACTACCCTTCCCTTTTTTGACAGGGAGGATCCCACCCCCTGGGGCATGGACCAAGGCGTGGTTCTTGTGGCGCTCCAGTAGCTTGATGGCCAGGATGGCTGCGATCTTCTGAGATGGGCGGGGTTCAGTTGGGTGAGAGGCATGGAATTCTTCCATCAGGTCCAAGAAGTTCATACAATCGCGCGCGTTTACCCAGCTGTTCTCATATGAGGGGTAACCTTTCCAGGCGACCAAATACTGGATGGTTCGGTGGGACCAATGGGAAGCTATGATGGCCTCCACCTCCGATTCTTGGGATTCCCCAACAACAATTGGCTCAGGGGACATAGGACTAGCCCTTAAAGGGGGTCAGCAGGGAGGTCTGAAAGACATTGTGCTGCTTCCAGTGCACAGAAAGTCTCAGGCGGTAGGCTCCATTGCCTAAATCCTTCTCAACCTCAAAAGGTCCTGAGCGTTTGGCCAAAAGCTTGTGGGTGGGGGCCTTCATGGGAGGTTGCGGGTATCCAACATGACCAGGGAACCAACTGTGATCTCATGGCCTGGGGGGCGTTTCCGATCAGCAAACCTCTTATAGTCTTGATGGACTTTGTCAAGTGTTTATGGACCAGATTATGCATCTTGCAGAGTGAGCTCACACAGTCCTTAGCAGCTAGAACTGCTGTGGAGAGTCGGGGATCAATCTGGAATGAGGGGTTATACCCCAAGTAGCCTTGAAGGGGGACAGGTTGGTAGAGGAATGAAGGGAATTGTTGTACGCAAACTGTGCTTTTGGCAAATCCTTGGCCCAGGTGTCTTATGCAGCTGTCACATAACAACGCAAGTACTGCTCCAGTACCTGGTTCACCCGCTCAGTCTGCCCATCAGACTGGGGATGATAGGCATAAGGAGGGGTCAGGGGATTGGCTTTTTGGGAAATTGGGAGGGGATTCAGTTGGCTAAATCAGAGGGGGGGGGCGAAAAGTGACTCACATTTCAGCAGAAGCTTAATTTTTTTTCAAATGTCAGGAAGTTGATATGACTGGATAATATGCTACCCATATTGGTGGATCACAGGGGAATTGAGATGAGTCTTGAGATTTATGAAAAGGGGATACACAAATTATAATCGAGCAAAATGAGAACATTTGGCAAATTGAGAGGAATCATGCCGAGATTCAATACAAATGAGAGCAATTCGAATAAGGAAAAAAATAGAAGATACCAAGCCAGAATGCATCTGGCTGGGGAATCGAGGTATAAAGAGCCTGATGGAAGATTAAAAAGGGGATAGTCTTTTCAGAGGAAAGAGAAGTGTAGAACAGTCAGCGAGACTTTAAAAAATAAAGAAAGAAATAAGGGGCAATAGCTCCATATATATCTTATTTAGTTTTATTATAAGAATTAGTGATCCTCATATCATTTGATTGGGTTGCTCATGGCTATACCCTGTGCAAATCCAAATCAGCGAAAATGGACCTAGACGCCGAGGAATTAATAGTGGTGCTCACTACAGGGGCCACTTAGCAACTATAGTGGGGAAAATACAATGACAAATCCTCATTCGTTCTGACCTAACATGATCAGGTTCTGAGCACAGCATGCTGAAGAAGCTCAGAGGACACCTAACTTGGAACCAACATTGTTTACTGTTACTGAACCAGGGGATGATGAAATTATGATTACTGTGCAATTTGAGAATTTCCCGGAGCTGATGACTAACCAACACAGACGCTCCACAAATATGACTCCACAACAACTAAGAATTGTTATGGAATGGTTGTTGCACGGGTATCGCCTATATGAGGATGAGTTTGGGGAAAATGCTGTGAGTCTGTTTTATAATCAATGCAATTAAGAAAATTAATATGCGCTGTACATGTCTTATTTGGATGCCGCTACTACAGGGTTAACTCGCCGCCTTGGTACTCACGGAATTGAGGAATACTTAGTCGCTTATGTGCAACCTTTGATTCACCAGCTACTACATGTCCTGGCTCAGCATAACATTGAGATTGGAGATGTGTTGCGGTTTGCTCAAGCACAACAGCACAATACTCGCCTCCTGCTGAACCGCCTTGATAATTCATTCCCAGAAATACAAGGGGTGCTGGCACAGATGGATCATTGTTTCAGTGATGTTTGCCATCGATTGGACCTTCTAGTACCACAATTAAACTCAGAATTACCTCGAGTAATAAGAGAACTACTGGAGCAATATGGTATTTCCGCGGAGTAGATTAAGGATGTGACAACCTTGGGGAATAATACTGAGCGCTGTATGATGGAGCTAGCTGAATGGGCGGAAGCTCTTGAAGCCATGATTTCTCAGCTCAAGGAAAGAATGACCCTGATGGAACTGCAATTGGCGGCCCAAGTCAGCTCTCTATTGACAGAACTAGATCAACTCCATAGCAAATGGGATACCCAGCAAACGTCTAATAACGCGCTTATTCTTAGATCAACGTCCACTGAGTATCTTCAACTCATTCGTCAAGTTACATGACTAGAAGTTGTTAGTCAGGCGGAACGCCCACAAGCCTCCACTCTCCCTATCGGTGAGACAAGTGAGTATGCAGACATGCAAGACCACATTGATACCCTTCAACGGGCCAATGAGGAATCAGCGCATGAATGATTTTTCCTTGTTAACCAAATAAACAATGCCAACCAGCAAGCGGATAATGAAAGACAACAACAAACCCACCTGCAGTTTAGAATTGATGAAGTTCTTTCATGATTAAAAACTATGGAACAAACACTGAATGAGGAAAAGGAGTTCCACCAAGAATTGCAATGGCAATATAACACTCTGCAACAATAATGGCAGGATGGATGGTGTAGATGTGCTTTGGTCAAAATGGAACAGCTGATTAGCAAACAGTTCACGGGGCGTACCAGAGCTGGGGGAAATAGGGCAGTTAGTGGTGACTCAGGGGAAGAATGATATGGATCAGCAAATGAGTATCCATTAGGTGGTATGACAGACCCCCCACATGATGACACTTCTTCTAATTCCGCTTTGACGAGCTCAAGCTCATCCAGACGGCGGCATGATAACACACCAAATGATGGTTCCAATAGTTGCTCCAAATCCAGCTCGCCTGCCCCTTGCAGCTGAACCTGAGAGCTGAGTGAATTCATCCGTTTTGAAAAGTTACCTCCTTTCAGTCATAACAGAAACCTACATGGGTATTTTAAATGTCTCAAATTCGCTGTGGAAGGGGCTACTGATCAATGGAAAACGAAGTTGTTACTGCTCGCTTTAGATGTGGAAAAAGCTGACCAAGCGACCTGCTATCTTCCAGATAGCTTGGTGTCTTACGCCCAAGTAAAAGCAATAGTTATCTGGCTGTTCAAAGGCGTTAACAAGATGTCTCAATGAAAAGCCAAATTTATGACTATACAGTTTAATAAAAACGAGACCTTGTTGAAATTCGCCGAGCAGTTTTCAGTGGAAGCTCATGTTTTACTTGGGGATAATATTTTAACCACTGAGGATGTAGATATAGCAATGGTGGCAGCGGTTAAACCATACTGGGAACTATATAACGCTATGTCCCATGTGTTGGACGAGGATACCAGCCTCATTTGAATTGTGAACGCCTTACGTTGACTCTCTGCCATAAATGGCGCCCCCAATGTAGCCTGCAAACCCTCCGTTGCCCCCGCTCCATCCTTTTCCAAATATTGGGCACAGCGACTGGGTTATCAGCCGCTAGAATGTAATCATCACTCATATGAGTCAGTAGACCCTTTCCATCCCATGTACGCTTCACCAGTTCAACCGCGACCATGGAAACTTACTGGCAATTCTCAACCTGGTCCTTTCAGCCCAAATTATATATTTGCACCTTTTACAAACACTTGCTTTCAGTGTGGACAAAGAGGGCATTATGCAGCCAATTGCCCTAGCAAACCACAAGTGTACGCAATGCCAACTATGAAAACTGAGCAGGGAAAAGCTTGAGCGGAGTAGAGATGGGATGCTCTACCTCCGCTAAGCTCAATTCACTTGTCCCTAATACCTGCCAAACAACTTTACGAGTAGAAATTAAACCTCAATCAGATAATTTGTTATACCAGCAGCCTTCACTGGATACCCCTGCTTCTGCTTCTGAGAGTAAGAGTTCACCCAATAGGGCTGAGCTCCACCAGGATGTGCAGAAACCATATACGTGGCAAATACTGGAACAGACTGGCACTACCAATGCGGATTCTTTACTGAACGTAGCTCCTTTAAATAGGGGTTAACATAGCTATTCCAGTGGAAAAAATTGCTAGTGAGTATCCTTAGGTCAGCAAGGGTATTTCTTCCTTTTTAAGTAACACAAGACCCTTGAACATACAAGTAATAAACCCTGATGATTCTTCTTACTCTGAATGTACTTATTGTGACATATTCGTTCAAAACACAAAAATCTGCGCAATCATAGACACGGGAGCGCCTGTGAACATAGTCTCTACCCGGTTAGTGGCTAAACTTATGCTGAAACTGGATGTGGACCATCAAGTGGTATATGGAACGGCAGGAAAGCATAGCACTGTGTAAGAAGGAGCATATAGCACATTGCCCCTATGATTCAGTTCAGTCCAGGTGTCTGCTCCAGCGGTGGTCTTGCCAAATAACCACTATGATATATTATTTGGCGCGGCTTTCATGAGGAAATCTGGCGTTGTGATAGATATGGCAGAAGAAACCCTTACTATGTTTGGCCAACAGGTTCCAGTATATTTTTCCTCTGGTGGAATCCCAACGGATCCAGTCCACTCTGGTCAGGCCAATATAGCATACAGTGATGGAGTGATCCCTGTTTGCTATCAGTGACTGAGTTGGCAGACCAAGATCCTCCCCAACCAGATATATGAGTATAAAGGAATCCTGCTTCGAGAAACGCGCCCTTTAAACTTACCATCTGGACACCAGGGCATAATAGGGACTGGGATCAAAATTGAAGTTCCTAAGGGACTGTATGGAGAAATCCTGGCGCCTTATCAGCACTCGTGGCTAGAACCACACGTGGCTCTGGGGCTATTGTTTCCTGGGAATGGGGAGGTGAAGGTGTTGCTCGCGAACCTACAGAAGGAGATAATAATGATTAGGCTGCACCAAGTGGTGGCTTACCTACACTTCGTCCCTATTGGGGAAGTTTGATGTATTCATGACTTTGGTTCATGGGAAGACTTGGACTACCAGCTCACGCCTTGTTTGGCATACCGACTATAGTTCTGCTAGAAGCGCTCATGGGACTATTAGCAGATCAGCAAGATAAGGCTATGGCCTTATTTGAGAAGTATTGGGATATTTTTGCAAATAATGATCATGACTTGGGGTGTGCTCAAGGAGTGGTACATTGGATTGATATGGGGGATCACCCTCCCATTCGTTCACGTCCTATTAGATGTTCTAGAGCAGTGGAAGAGGTTGTATCTGATGAAGTTGATAAGCTTATCAAGCAAGGAATGCTAGAGCCATCAAACAGTCTGTGGGCGTCACCTGTGCTCATCTTAAAAAAGAAGGATGGCATGAACCGAGTGGTTATTGACTATTGTAAACTCAACTACATCACAAAGGAGTATCCTTACCCTCTTCCATGGAATGATGATGCATTAGACTGATTGGGTGGGGCAAACTATTTTTCCGCCATGGATCTGATCTTGGGGTACTGAAAGATCGAATTGCCACCAATGGAATGGGAGAAATGTGCAATCATCACCTCAAGAGGGTTGCTCCAGCCAACGCGCATGCCGCAAGGATTTTGTAACGCTCCTGCTACATTCCAGCGTGCCATGGATATGATTTTAGGTGATTTAAAGCTGTCCTGCGTCTTAGTTTACCTTAATGACATCAATGTGTATTTGTGAACATTCACAGAGCATCTGTCCCATTTGGAGCAAGTGTTTCAGCGCCTCACTGCCACTAATATCAAATTTAGCCCTGGAAGTGCCATTTCTTTAAAGAGCAATTGGAATACCTTGGTTTTGTTGTGGATTCAAATGGGCTTAAACCACAGCCGGCTAAAGTGGAAGTGATAGGCAAGATGATTCGGCCAGAAAATAAGTGGGACATTCAGGTGTTTCTAGGAATGGTTGGGTATTATTGACGGTTCATTCCCAATTTCAGTTGTATTGGGGCACCACTTTTCGAGCTATTAAAGAAAAAAGCTCCTTTTGATTGGATGGAACGATGCCAGAATGCTTTAAATGTATTGTGTACTGCGTTAGCAAGCGCACCCATATTGCAATACCCCAACTTTGATAAGCTGTTTATAGTGCAAATGGATGCATCCTTAGCTGCTATTGGGGCAGTATTATCCCAGAAGGATGATGACGGTGTGGAACATCCTGTCGCCTTCTGTAGTCGGAGCTTGAATTGTCATGAATAAAACTACACTGTAACTGAGTGGGAGTGTTTAGCTGTGATCTAAGCTTATAAACAATTTTGGCTATATTTGCTTGGGGTAAGATTTCAAGTAGTGACAGATCATGCTTCCTTGCGCTGGCTACAGAATTTGAATGAACTGGAAGGATGGCTTGCACGTTGGGCTCTGAAGCTGCAAGCTTACAATTTCAAAATTTTACATCAACCTGGGGCAAAACATCAAAACGCGGATTGTCTGTCTTGATTGCCCATGGTCGCTATCACAGCAGATCTGGCCGATTTAATGTATGAAAAAATGATGGTGAACAAATACCAGGATGAGCCGCCGCAAGTGATCAAGGTGTTAAATGGACTCAGGGAGGGTACCTTCATGCGAGAGGGAGAATTATACAAGTGGATTGGAGACTTAACGCTGAATTTTCCTAAGCCTTCAAATAGACCCTTGATAATTATGGATGCTCATTGGGCTGTAGGCCATGGTGGTTTGCAAAAGATGCTGGAGTTTTTGCGATCCCAATACTTCTGGGAAAGCATGCATTATGACGTGTTGGAAACTATTAGCTGTTGCCATCAATATCAAGTTGAAAAACCTTTCCATAAGAAAACTACCTATCAATTAGTGAAACCCCAGTTCGCATGGCACACCATTTCTATTGATGTTGTGGGACCACTGCCGACTAGTGCCAATCAATCCAAGTATATAATTGTCACCATTGATCATTTGACCTGATGGGTGGAGGCCAGGGCTAATAGCGACTTGGGCGCGGTCACCACTGCCAAGTTTAATATGAAATGTGTTATACAGTGGCAGGGCTGTTCACAATTCATCCTGACGGACAATGGAACCAACTTTACTTCGCATATCCTGCCAAAGTTAAATGAGTTGATGGCAATTCGCGGGGTTTTGACCACCCCCTATAATCAAGAATCAAATGGGATGGTGGAGCGAGTTAACGGAACCATAGTAAACATACTCCACAGGTTAATAATGGACCAGCCCTTGAAATGGAGTGCTCTTCTACCTACCGCTGTGTTCACTTATAATATCAGCTATCATTCTGCCACTGGTAAGAGTCCCTTTCAACTGCTGTATGGACGACATCTGGCTCTTCCTGCCTTTCTATATTCATGTGTAGAGGACACTGGTGGTGTGAATCCTCAGCGATATCTAAGGCAAATCACGGATACATTGATCAAGTTGCAAACTGAAGCCTACTCCACCAGTTTGGCTAAGAAAATTCATGACCAGAAGCGCTGGAGCAGACTTCTGTTGTTCATTGAAGGAAAAATGTGTTATTCCACACCAGCATGTATTTGGATGAAAGAACAAGCTCTCTGACATTTGGGTCAGCCCATTTGAGATTATTGAGAAGACTGGTATGGATGTCTACACAATCAAGGAACCTGCTGGGGGTCAGATTATCAACCGAGTCCATGCTGAGTTCCTTAGAGCGTACAGATAGTAAAAGCCTATTGTCCAGTCAAAGAGGGGGTAACGTTGGGAAGTTGATATGACTGGATAATATGCTATCCATATTGGCGGATCACAGGGGAATCGAGATGAGTCTCAAGATTTACAAAAAGGGGATACACGAATTATAATTGAAAAAAATGAGAACATTTGGCAAATTGAGAGGAATCGCGATGAGATTCAATATTAATGAGAGCAACTCAAATAAGGAAGAAGAATAGAAGATACCAAGCTGAGGATGCATCTGGCTGGGGAATCGAGGTATAAAGAGCTTGATGGAAGATTAAAAAGGGGATAGTCTTTTATAAGGAAGGATAGTGTAGAATGGTCGGCAAGACCTCTAAAAACAAAGAAATAAATAAGGGGCAATAGCTATATATATATTTTATTTTAGTTTTATTATAAGAATTGGCAATACTCATATCATTCAATTGGGTTGCTCAGTGGCTATACCCTGTGCAAATCCAACTTGGCGACAACAGACCTAGATGCCAAGAAATTAACAGCAAATTTTCCCAACTTCTTGTGACCAAGCCAAATTGATGCTGCCAATCCAGGTTTTGATGACTTGAATTGGATGAATTGCATGGCTTGGGCATTCCGGATTCTTAATGGAAAGCAGGGGTCAATGGATTGGGTTTGGTGCAATTCAGACCAATCCCGCAATTGGCCCACTCACACAATCCAAACCTCCTGAAACTGCCTCGAAACGTTGGACCAGATGATCTGAGCTGTTTGCACCTGGGTTTCCAATATGAAATGTATTCTGATCTGACTCCTGAACCCAGCTGACCCAAATCGGCCTCCCCAGTCTAGAATTTACTGGCCAGCCTCTGACACTGGGATTTGCCATTTTCCCAGTTTTTTCCCATAGATGGCCTGGGGAGTGGGTGGCCTCCAGACCCCCCCAAGCCCCCTAACATGCACCACCTCCCTACAGGCCTCCTCTATCAATCCTACCAGGATTGAGAGGAGGGAAGGGGAGGTAATGGGGAAGCTTTTGGGAGAAAGGCTGTCACTGAGCGCTCGTCTATCACGTGGGCAAGGTCACCCAACTGTGACAGTGGGTCCACAGGAGCCTTGGGCCCCCTCTTTGACTGGAACAGGTGCTGAGCCCTATCCAGCTTAAAAGGCTGGTCCCCAAGACTTACATCAACTACACCCAAGGTCTTGGTACTGCTGGTCCCATCAACACACGTGCTATTGGGCATACTCTTCTTTGCCATTCAATTTGGGAAACTCATCTTGTCAGCCCCCGCGGTGGCCTTGACTAACAATAACTATGATCTACTCATTGGTACACAGTTTATGCTGATATAAGAAGATATTATTAACTTAAAGCAGGGCTATCTCTCCCTGCTTAACTATGAGGTCCCTC